>BLSH010203911.1:230008-242122 GCA_018402905.1 Glandirana rugosa
TATCGACTAGGCCCCTTAGTTCTAGTGAAGGGAACTCTTAAGGAGGCATCATACCAAGACATTTTGGACAATTTCATGCTCCCAACTCTGTGGGAACAGTTTGGGGATGGTCCCTTAAATAAAATTTTCTACAATGTACAATGTATATGCAATGGTCTTGGAAAGCATTCTGGGAGATTAAAAAAGATAACAATGGCTTTCTCATTTCTGGCAGACTGTCCATTTTATCCATTTGTTAAGACCTTACCATGTTTACTAGCATAGATGGGGAGCCCCCCTGCGGCGCCTTCCTCTGACTAATGCAGGTCTCAGCTTAGCAAATAGCTACCTCTTCTGAGGCATCAGCTATTATTAAAGTGACATTAAACATCACCATTATTCCTTGAAAAGAATCCACACACATTCACTACTTAACCGCTTCAACCCCGGAAGGATTTCCCACATTAGGACCAAAGCACTTTTTGCGATTCGGCACTGCGCTCTTTTAACTGACAATTGTGCGGTCGTGCGGCGTTGTACCCAAACTAAATTTGCGTCCTTTTTTCCCACAAATAGAGCTTTCTTTTGGTGGTATTTGATCACCTCTGCGTCATTTCTGATCACCGCTATAAACAAAAAAAGAGCAACAATTTTGCAAAAAAAAAAAAAAAAATATTTCTTACCTTTTGCTAAAATACATATGCAAAAAAATATATATATATAAAAAAACAAATGTATTCATCGGTTTTGGTCAATTTATATTCTTCCTCATATTTTCGGTAAAAAAAATCCCAATCGGCGTTTATTGATTGGTTTGCGCAAAAGTTGCCGCGTTTACAAACCATGAGAATTAATTTCTGGCGTCTCTACATTTTTTTTTTCACTAGTAATGGTGGCGATCTGCGATTTTTATTGGGACTTTGATATTGTGGCGGACATGTCGGACATTTTGGAGAGTTAGCCTTTAAATGCTTCACATCCTTATCTCTGAATGGATAGAGCTTGGCCATCTTGCTCTGAGGGAAGGGATGTTTCGTGACCTTGCTCCACTTATCCAAAATGATTTCCCCTAGTTCTTTTAAGAATGGGAATTGAGAACACTCTCTCTACGGCTACGTACCCACTGGTCGTCCTAGTGGGAGACAATCAGATAACAAGAAAGAGATGTGACCGCATTCCAAGGTTGAAGCATATAAAGATGAATTATTTATTGAAAAAAACAATCCATTAAAATGACTTCCAAAACATGCTAGGACAAAATCGCAGATGTGGCAAAGAGATTAACATGTTTCACGACCTACATGTCGCTTAATCATAATCTCATCCTAGTGGGAGAACAGGCCGTAATGGCTGTTGGACTTCGTGTGTGGCTTGTATACCACTCTTTGGAATTTTTGCACCACGTGCCTCACTAGGGAATCCATTTGCTGGAAAGCACCACCGCCTTGGCTTAGCATAGCTCCCACAGACACTTGTCCTTTGCCACCGGAATCCTGCATCCCCAGCAGGCTCCTTTCAGTGGGTGCGTAGAGGAGAATTCAAAGCTTCTGCTATGAAGGTTGGACCTTGACGGTAACCTATCACAAATTCATCTGGAAGAAAAAAAATGTTGTGACCTAATGAAGTCTTTATCATCTCGTGCCGTGTCTTGTCAACCTGACCTAGAAGTAGGATAGAAAGGAAATGGTTAAAGAACCCAAAAATAGTACCCAGGTCAGCAAGGAAAGGAAAGGGTTGAACCTACCCTCTCATACCTGCTACACCAGGGCTGGCCACACGGGGGGGGGGGGGGGGGCTGATGCATCCACAGTGTGAAACTGCACAGCAGGGATGAGCTCCCGGTTTGAGTCGAACTCATGTTCGACTCGAACATCGGGTGTTCATTTGTTCGGGTTTTCCCAAACATCATGAGGCATTTGCTGCAACTTCGGGCACCCCATAATGCATTCAAATGGAGGCGTAATGATGCCCGCTGATTGCCCAAAGCAGGCACATGACCTTCATGGTCCTAGGTTCCTGATTACAGGCACTTTAGCTAGTTAGCGCTTTTAACATGTAAAAGAAAGTAAAAAAAAAATAGATGGATAGATAGATAGATAGATAGATAGATAGATAGATAGATAGATAGATACATAAAAAGAAAAAAAGGTAGATAGATAAAAAGATAGATATAAAGATAGATATAGATAGATATAAAGATAGATAAAAGAAAAAAAAAAGATATATAGATAGGGCTATCTGTAGATAGTCAGGCAGTGCAAGAATATATATATGTATATATATATATATATATATATATACAGTGCCTTGCGAAAGTATTCGGCCCCCTTTGAACTTTGCGACCTTTTGCCACATTTCAGGCTTCAAACATAAAGATATAAAACTGTAATTTTTTGTGAAGAATCAACAACAAGTGGGACACAATCATGAAGTGGAACGAAATTTATTGGATAGTTCAAACTTTTTTAACAAATAAAAAACTGAAAAATTGGGTGTGCAAAATTATTCAGCCCCTTTACTTTCAGTGCAGCAAACTCTCTCCAGAAGTTCAGTGAGGATCTCTGAATGATTCAATGTTGACCTCAATGACTAATGATGATCAATAGAATCCACCTGTGTGTAATCAAGTCTCCGTATAAATGCACCTGCACTGTGATAGTCTCAGAGGTCCATTTAAAGCGCAGAGAGCATCATGAAGAACAAGGAACACACAATGCAGGTCCGAGATACTGTTGTGGAGAAGTTTAAAGCCAGATTTGGATACAAAAAGATTTCCCAAGCTTTAAACATCCCAAGGAGCACTGTGCAAGCCATAATATTGAAATGGAAGGAGTATCAGACCACTGCAAATCTACCAAGACCTGGCCGTCCCTCTAAACTTTCAGCTCATACAAGGAGAAGACTGACCAGAGATGCAGCCATGAGGCCCATGATCACTCTGGATGAACTGCAGAGATCTACAGCTGAGGTGGGAGACTCTGTCCATAGGACAACAATCAGTCGTATACTGCACAAATCTGCCCTTTATGGAAGAGTGGCAAGAAGAAAGCCATTTCTTAAAGATATCCATAAAAAGTGTAGTTTAAAGTTTGCCACAAGCCACCTGGTAGACACACCAAACATGTGGAAGAAGGTTCTCTGGTCAGATGAAACCAAAATCAAACTTTTTGGCAACAATGCAAAACGTTATGTTTGGTGTAAAAGCAACACAGCTCATCACCCTGAACACACCATCCCCACTGTGAAACATGGTGGGGGCAGCATCATGGTTTGGGCCTGCTTTTCTTCAGCAGGGACAGGGAAGATGGTCAAAATTGATGGGAAGATGGATGGAGCCAAATACAGGACCATTCTGGAAGGAAACCTGATGGAGTCTGCAAAAGACCTGAGACTGGGACGGAGATTTGTCTTCCAACAAGACAATGATCCAAAACATAAAGCAAAATCTACAATGGAATGGTTCACAAATAAACATATCCAGGTGTTAGAATGGCCAAGTCAAAGTCCAGACCTGAATTCAATCGAGAATCTGTGGAAAGAACTGAAAACTGCTGTTCACAAACGCTCTCCATCCAACCTCACTGAGCTCGAGCTGTTTTGCAAGGAGGAATGGGCAAAAATTTCAGTCTATCGATGTGCAAAACTGATAGAGGCTTCCTCAAGCGACTTACAGCTGTAATCGCAGCAAAAGGTGGCGCTACAAAGTATTAACTTAAGGTGGCTGAATAATTTTGCATGCCCAATTTTTCAGTTTTTTATTTGTTAAAAAGGTTTGAAATATCCAATAAATTTCGTTCCACTTCATGATTGTGTCCCACTTGTTGTTGATTCTTCACAAAAAAATTACAGTTTTATATCTTTATGTTTGAAGCCTGAAATGTGCAAAAGGTCGCAAAGTTCAAAGGGGGCCGAATACTTTCGCAAGGCACTGTATATATACGCACAGTGTACATTATATATCAGTGTACACTGTACATACGGTATATAGTACTCTTGGCGTGGTGTATTAAAATATATACAGTTTTTAACCCCTTGACCCCCGGAGCCCTTTTTTACATTTGTTGTTTACAAGTTAAAATCAGGTTTTTTTTATCATAGCAAATTACTTTGAACCCCCAAACATTTTATATATATATATATATATATATATACATTTTTTGTTTTCAAACACCCTAGAGAATACTTTTTTGAGTTAAAAAATAAGACAAAAGTAAAGTTAGCCCATTTTTTTGTATATTGTGAAAGAGGATGTTATGCCGAGTAAATAGATACCATACATGTTACGGTTGAAAATTGTGCACACTCGCGGAATGGCGACAAAGTTCGGTACTTAAAAATCTCCATAGGCGACATTTTTAAAAAATTTGAACGGTTACCAGGTTAGAGGAGCAGAGGAGGTCTTTTGCTAGAATTATTGCTCACACTCTGGTGATCGTGGCGATACCTCACATGTGTGGTTTGAACACCGCTTTCATATGCGGGCGCGACTTAGGTATGCCTTTTCTTTGCTGCACGAGCTCGCAGGGACGGTGGCGCTTTTAAAAAAATGTTTTATATTTTTTTATTTATTTTATTTTTTCCTTTAACACTGTTCCTTTAAAAAAAAAAATCTGATCACTTTTATTGCTATCACAAGGAATATAAACATCCCTTGTGATAGTAATATATGGTGGCAGGTATTCTTTATGGAGGGATTTGGGGGGTCTAAAAGACCCCCCATCCATCCTTTACACTTCACAGCATTCAGATCTCCAAAAACTGCAATTCTGAATACTGTCCTTTTTTTAAAACCGGCGGCGTTAGCCGCTGAGTAAACCAGAAGTGACGTTGTAACGTTGCTTCCGGGAATGTACGAAGGAGTCCCGATTGAAGCCGATTCCAGCTTCCACAGGGACTCCACACAGCTGGCGGACGTGCCGGATCGGAGCTCCGGTCTCCCGGTGGGACAGGAGGCCAGAGAAGAGCAGCGAACGGGGGCGGGAGGGGGGGATGTCCCCTCCCGTTGCCTGGGATAACGGCCGAGCGGCTCCCGAGCTCGATCGGCTGTGATCACCGGATAGCCGGCCACCTGCACTAGCTCTGTATCTGCAGACTTTACCCCAATATTTCCACTTAAAGTCGCCACCGTTTATAAACAGTGATTCGCAGTGATGTGCCCAACAAGAGTAACTGCAAGGGGTTACAGTGTTCTGGCACCGCCAACACCCAAGGCCCAATTTTCAGCACCTGTTTGACTAGGGCATGTCATCACAATTTTTTTTAATCATTTATAAAAGCGGGGCCTGCACCAAAATTAAAAAAAAAAAAAAAAAAAATTGCGTAGGGTTCCCTGGTATGTATTTTAAGGGGAACCCTGCCCAAAGTAAAATAAAAAAAATCGTAGGTGTCCCCCAAAGTCCATGCCAGACCCTCCCATGTGAATAGGTATGGGATACCCCTACCCATTCACCAAAAAAAGAGTGTAGTGGTCAAAAAACAAGAGGCAGTTTTTGACAAGTCCTTTATTGTGTACAATAGCTCTTTTCTTCTTTCTTCCTCCATCTTCTCCTGGCCCAGTCCTTCTTCTGGTCTTCTGCTTCTACTTTTAGTCTTCTTGCTTCCTCTCTTCATCTTCATCTTCTTCTTCCTTCTTCTTTCACCGCTGCCGCTCTCCCCGCTGCAGCAGTCCGGCCCCTGCGTTTCTCCCAGAATGGGCGGTCTTCACAATGACAGTTCTTTTATAAGAAGGGGCGGGGCCACCCAGTGACGTAACCAAGTGAACCCGTCCCCTTCTGACATCATGCGCTGTCAGAGGGGATGGGTCACCCATTTACATCACCGGGTGGCCCCGCCCCTTCTTATAAAAGAACTGTCATTGTGAAGACCGCTTATTTTGGTAGACTCGCAGGAGCCTGGCTGCAGCAGCGGGGAGAGCGGCAGTGGTGAAAGAAGAAGAAGATTGAAGATGAAGAAAGTAAGCAAGAAGACTAAAAGAAGAAGCAGAAGACCAGAAGAAGGACCGGGCCAGGAGAAGATGGAGGAAGAAAGAAGAAAGAAGAAAATAGCTATTTTACACAATAAAGGACTTGTCAAAAGCTGCCTCTTGTTTTTTGTAACACTACACTCCTTTTTTGGTGAATGGGTACCCCATACCTATTCACATGGGGGGGCTGGGATCTGGGGGCCCCCTTATTAAAGGGGGCTTCTAAATTCCGATAAGCCCTCCCGCCCGCAAACCCCCACAAGCACTGGCCAGACTTGTGGGGTAGAGGCTCTTGTCCCCATCAACATAGGGACAAGATGTACCCATAGCCCCTATGTTGAGGGTATTTAGCCTGGTACGGTTCAGGAGGGGGGGTGCTCGCCCCCCCCCCCCCATCCTAACCAGCCAGGGCTGCATGCTCGGATAAGGGTCTGGTTTGCATTTTAGTGGGAACCCCACGTCAATTTTTTTTCAAATTTGGCACGGGGTTCCCCTTAATATCCAAACCAGACCCAAAGAGCCTGGTGTGGACTGGGGGCCAAAACTAATGAAAAAATATATATATTTTTTTTATTATTTGAATTTTAGCAAAAAGTAAGAAAAACTGTTTTTTTTTTGCAAAATTGTCGCTCTTTTTTTAGTTATAGCGGCGATCAGAAATGAAGCAGAGGGGATCAAATACCACCAAAAGAAAGCTCTATTTGTGGGGGAAAAAGGATGCAAATTTCCTTAGGGTACAATGTCAATTGTCATTTAAAGCAATGCATTGCCGAATCGCAAAAAGTGCTCTGGTCCTAAAGTGTGAAATCCTTCCGGGGCTGAAGTGGTTAAAATATATATTTATGCTATGGGCTGTATCATTGTCTTACCATGAGTACATTGGGGTTGTGAGGAGTAAGGAGTATGTGGTGAGGACCCTGTTTATTAGTCTGTGTATCAGGGAAGCCCGTTAACTTCTAACATACTGGCATCTGTCCATTGTATAGGAGGAAACCAAAGGATTGCTGTAAAGAGTACAGCTACAGTCATTTTGTACGGTGAAGGCTCCTTACCCTTTGATGGGTTGTACCATCTGGTGAGTGCAGCAATTAAGGGGGGCACGCGTGTCACAAGAGGAGGGTGCCGGATTGCATGCACATCTATGGCAGCACTTAGTGCACTTTATATTCACCATTAGAAGATTTTTCCTATATGAACTGTTTTTTTTTTCCCATATGGATTGTTTGGACTTACATAATATTTTTGAAAATTTTTGATGTTGGACTCAGAATTAAGGCATTTGTTTATTGCACACTTGTAGTTTGTGGGAGGTGATTGTTCTATTATTTTTGGCACTTGCACACTTTAATATAAGGTGGCATTTTTTAGGGAGTTTCTTATTATTTTACATTTTATTTATGAAGTTATATTTGTTGTATGAATTATACCTGTACATTTGCACAATTTTGAGAAACACAGGTACATACAAAAGACCTTTTTGCACCTGCATTTTCATATAGGTTTACTTAGACCTCTGAAGAAATAGATGTAACACATTAGGCAGCGCCATTTCCACCTACCCATTACTCCTACCATCCTGACCATCCACCCTCTTTTAGGGGGGTTGGTATATGTGGAGGCAGCAGCTATTACATATTCTCTCTGGTCCATAGCGCGGAACCGTTTCTGTTTTCTAATGTAACTAATGCTGAGAAAATTTTAGAGGGAGTTAGAAAATAAATGTAACCAATGACCATGTTTTTTTTTTGTTTTTTTTTTTATTGTTTTATTTTGAATTCCCATGCTTTTATTGTATAATTATAAACTTTTTTTTTTAAACTGGCACGTGGACATTTTCAGAAGAAATTACCAGCCCCTGATCTCACTAACATTGAGAAACATTTATATATACATTTGTGAAAGCTACCGGTGCATCTCAAAAAATTTGAATATTTTTAAAAAATCAAAAAGTTAATTTATTTAAGTAATTCAATTCAAAAAGTGAAACGCGTACATTATATAGATTAATTACACACAGACGGATATATTTCAAGCATTTCTTTATTTTAATTTTGATGATTGTGGCTTACAGCTAGTGAAAACCCCAAATTCAATATCTCAGAAAATTTGAATATTACATAAGACCAATAAAAAAAAGTATTTTTATTACAGAAATGTTGGCTTACTGAAAAGTATGTTGATGTACAGTATAGGATGCACGCAACACTTGGTCAGGGCTCCTTTTGCATGAATTACTGCATCAATGCTGCCTGGCATGGTGGCGATCAGCCTGTGGCACTGTTGAGGTGTTATGGAAGCCCAGGGTGCTTTGATAGCGGCCTTCAGCTCATCTGCATGGTTGGGTCTGCTGTCTCTCATCTTCCTCTTGACAATACCCCAGAGATTTTCTATGCTTTTTAGGCCAGGCAAGTTTGCTGGTGAATCAAGCACAGTGATAACATAATCATTAAACCAGGTGTTGGTACTTTTGGCAGTGTGGGCGGTGCCAAGTTCTGCTGGAGAATGAAATCAGCATCTCCATAAAGCTGGTCAGCAGAGGGAAGCATGAAGTGCTCTAGAATATTATGCTAGAGGGCTGCGCTAACTTTGGACATGATAAAAAACAGTGGACCAACATCAGCAGACAGGGGTGTATCATGAAATTAGTAGGCCCGTGTGCAAGCCCACACTGCTCCGATCATCCCTGGCTGTCAACCAGGGAGAGATCATCCATGGGTGCAGTGTGGGTCAGAGCACAGTGGGCCCCCAACCCCTCAGGGCCTGTGTTCAGTGAACACCCTGCACCCATGGATGATACACCACTGTCAGCAGATGACATGGCTCTGCAAATCATCATTGACTGTGGAAACTTCACACTGGACCTCATGCAACTTGGATTCTGTGCCTCTCCACTCTTCCTCCAGACTCTGGGACCTTGATTTTCAAATGAAATGCAATATTAACTTTAACTGGAAAAGAGGACTTTGGACCACTGAGCAACAGTCCAGTCCTTTTTCTCCTTAGTCCATGTCAGGGATCCGTATTATCGCTGCGTCCACGCGGGCATGTGCGCGTGGGTTCACACAGGAGTCTTCCTGACGGATCGCCGGTACGTGCACTAATGTGCTTTGGTGCCCATTGGCCTTTAAAAGGGACATCAACTGCGCCAGTGCACCATGGCCTCTCCGTATACTTAGCCGATGGCTCACACATCAAATCTGGACTGGTCACTCAACAACCCCCCCTACTTCCTGTTAAGTCTGCCCAACATGAAGAAATGTTGAGTCTTGATGCCATCGCTTCTCCACTTTTCCCTGTTATCTTGGGTCTTCCCTGGCTTTAGGCCCATGATCCCCAGATCAATTGGAAATCAGGAGAAGTCAAGTTCTCATCTCAGTACTGTCAAAGACATTGCATTTCCAGACTTGCTGATACATCCCCTGCACTATTATGTCTGAATATGGATCTGAATGCACAACAGTCAGTGTCTGAACCACACCACCAGTTTCTGGATGTTTTCAGCAAACAAAAAGCAGACACACTTCCCCCTAATCACCCCTATGACTGCCCCATTGACATCCTTCCTGGAGCCAAGATTCCATTTGGGCGTATCTTTCCACTATCTGAACAGGAGCAGGAGGCCCTAAGGGATTACATGGATGAAAACCTCAAAAAAGGATTCTTCCGCCCCTCCAAGTCTCCAGCTGGGATATTCTTTGTAACTAAGAAGGATCAGTCTCTCCGATCATGCGGTGATTACCGAGAGTTAAACAAAATTACGGTAAAGGACCATTACCCGCTTCCCTTGATGACTGAGCTATTCCAGAGACTGAGATCTACCCATATCTTTACCAAACTGGACCTGAGGGGGGCCTACAATATGGTACACATCAGAGAAAGAAATGAGTGGAAAACAGCTTTTCGTACCAGTGTTGGACATTTTGAAAATCTGGTGATGCCCTTCGGTCTCTGCAATGCCTCCGCCACATTTCAGCACTTTATTGATTTGTTTAGAGATTTTCTGCACATTTTTGTGATTGTCTGTCTAGACGATATCTTAATTTTCTCTGGATCCCTTGACCAGCATCAAGAACATGTCGCATGCTGGGAAGGCTTTGCCAATACAGGTTGAATGCTAAGCCAGAGAAATGTGAGTTTGAGCAGAAGAGCATCCAGTTTTTGGGCTTAATCATTTCCCCAACAGGAGTTAAGATGGACCCCCAGGAAGTGTCTGCTGTTTTGGATTGGCCGGTACCCACAGACAAGAAAGGGGTACAGCGTTTTGTGGGCTTTGCAAACTTTTATGGGAAATTCATCAAGGGATTTTCCCCATCACACAGATGACCAAGCAAAGCCTACATTTCTGCTGGAACCCTGAGGCCCAAAATGCCTTTGAAACATTAAAAGGACTTTTTACTTCTGCTCCAATCCTCAGTCATCCCGACCCATCGCTGCCCTTTATCCTTGGGGTGGACGCTTCTGAGATAGCAGTAGGGGCAGTTATTTTCCAGTGCCAGGGAACCAAAGACTTGATGCATCCTGTGGCGAACTTCTCATGAAAACTTTCTTCAGCGGAAAGAAATGATGATGTCGGAGACCGAGAATTACTGGTTATGAAGGCAGCTTTGGAGGAATGGGGGTATCTGTTAGAAGGCGCAACACACCCTATTCTAATATATACTGATTATAAGAATCTTGAGTATTTAAGAGCCGCTAAATGACTTAAACCTCGGCAAACTATATGGGCTTTGTTTTTTTCATGTTTCCCTTTCCACATTACATACCAACCTGGATCAAAGAACACAAAACCGGATGCCCTATCCCGTATGTATGATGATTCCAAGGACTTTTCCGTTACTGATACCATCTTGCCAGCAGGTAATTTCCTACTTTTACAGATGGATCTCCTTTCACAAATTAAACAGGCCTCCACGAACAATCCTAATCCCTCTGGGATGACCCTCATATCCAGAGATAACTTTCTGTGAAAAGGAGACCAAATCTTTGTTCCAGAAAACTTAAGCCTTGTGTACACATGATGCTATTGTCGTACTACCGCACGTCCAACTTTTCCCAAAATTGGCTGTCCGTGATTTTGTCTAGCATACTGACGTCAGTCAGATTATCGTTCGACAAAGCCGAACGTAGAGACGTGTTATAAGCGCATAAAGAAGAAGTTCAGGTGAATGTGAATTGTGAATTACGGGCGCAGGTTTACACGGTCGAACACTTCCTGGATTCCGAGCATGCGTGTTGTACTTAAAACTTATGTTTGTCCAACTTCTGTACACACTAGCCGAAAATCGGACGATGCCTTGTCGGCAGACAAAAGTTTTATAGTTTGCTCATACAACTTCTGTTGGATGATAATTGAAAATCGGCTGTCGAATGGAGCGTACTAATGGTCGGATTATTGTAAGACAGGCTGTCGTACGATAGTTTTCAGTCGCTAATTATACCGTGTGTACTGGCCTTTACGGGTGCAGGTCTTGAGGCTGTTACATGATCATTCTGTCACATACCTGGTGGTCAAGTCTGACTTATGCAGGGGACAACCTCTCTTACGACCCTGGTTCGAGAATCCCTGGTAGTGTAGACAGGGAGCTCTGGAGCACAGGGGGGGGGGGGCACGAGGGCTGAACTTGGTCACTGGTGGTAGGTGAGGGTTCGCTGGAACTCATGCTGGCAGAAGAATGGAGATGCAGGCCAGGTCGGTAACAGGCTGGCAGTGCGGTACAGATGGATCAGGCAGGCGGATGGTCGGGTACAAGCAGGGTCGGCAACGTGCGAGGAGCAGAAGTACAAAGGAGCAGGCAAAAGAGTAGTCATAGACAGGCCGGGGTCAGGGCAGGCTTATAGCAAACAAAGTATCAACAAAGGTATAGTGCAGCGCAAAAATTGTCTCTGAGTAAAGAGTTAATATATTTCAACGTCCATTGCAGATAGTTTCTTGTGAAAAATAGAAAACAACAAATGTGCACAAGGGAGTGGACGTACGAGAATCCTGACGTGCGACAGAGTGGTCACCCTAAACAACAAAAGATAAAAAGTGTTCTTTGATAGACGTTACCTGCAACTTTATATAATTGAGAAATGAGTCTCTGTTAAAAACGCGACGTGATATGGAAACAACTATGAAACAAACGATATTCGGACGGGACTGGGGCCGGACAGATACTGATGAGAAAACGGAC
>BLSH010203911.1:312161-323351 GCA_018402905.1 Glandirana rugosa
AAAAAAAATAATAATAATAAAAACGCCATAAATCAATTCCCATAGTTTGTAGACGCGATAACTTTTGCGCAAACCAATCAATAAACGCCGATTGCGATTTTTTTTACCAAAAATATGTAGAAGAATATAAAATCGGCCAAACCCAATAAATAATTTTTTTTTTTTTTTTATTTTGGGATATTTATTAGAGCAAAAAGTAAAAAATATTGTTTTTTTTTCAAAATTGTCGCTCTTGGTTTTGTTCATAGCGCAAAAAATAAAAACCGCAGATGTGATCAAATACCACCAAAAGAAAGCTCTATTTGTGGGGAAAAAAGGACATCAATTTTATTTGGGTACAACGTCGCACGACCGCGCAATTGTCATTCAAAATGCGACAGCGCTGAAACCTGAAAATTGGTCTGGGCAGGAGGGGGGTTTAAGTGCCCAGTAAGGAAGTGGTTAAGTATTTGTTATTGAGTGCAAGCACCTGAATTTTACCTGGTATCAACTTCTTGCAGCCAAGCCATTCATATGCTGACAAGGAGCATGCTGATAGGAGGAGAGTGCAAAGTGACAGGGAGATGAGCCCATCACTGTGCTGTCTCTTCTTCAGTATCCAATCGCAGACTGGGGGTGTGCCCATGACAGCCTGGGCTTAAATAAATAAGGTTTAATGATCTTCATTGTGAAATGTTGAACATATCTAACTATGCAGAAATGCTCCAGGAGACAGCTGAGGTTGGGAGGGCAGGACTGTAGCAACAGTTGCTGCTTTCAAATGTATCTTTTAACCATTTAAGGTCCACCCTATAGCAGTTTTACTGCTACAGGGTGGCACTTTTGCGCTGGATCACATACAGTATATATACATGACCCGACTCTTCCGGGTAGAGGGCGTGCATGCATAGAAATATGCAGGCATTTGTGTATAAAGCATCCGTCTCAGAGGTTCTCTGGACCGTCCGATTCCCTTGATGGCCTCGCGTGTAAGTTGTATCACCTGGATGTAAGCAGGAAGCAGCCAGCTGCCGCTGTAACCAGCGTAGAGAGCAAGATGGCGCCGGCCCGGTCGTGATGTCACAATGAGGGCATGTTGGACGTGCTGACGTGAAAGGGGCGGACATTTTTATATACAAATGCCTGTATATTTCTACTACTTTCTGAGTTGCCATTTGTCTTTTTAATTAAACGACTGCTTTTATATGCTACACTTAGTCAGTAAGTTATTTACTTTAAGGTCATCACAAAGGACAAGGGGGCACTCTTTACGTCTAGAGGAAAAAAGATTTCATCTACAAATACGGAAAGGTTTCTTCACAGTAAGAGCTGTGAAAATGTGGAATAGACTCCCCCCAGAGGTGGTTTTGGCAGCACGGTTGGTTGCTTTAAAAAAGGCCTGGATTCTTTCCTTAATGTAAATAATATAACGGGGTACTAACATCTTTAGGTAAAGTTGATCCAGGGTGAATCCGATTGCCTCTCGGGGAATCAGGAAGGAATTTTTTACCCCGTTATAGCAAATTGGATCCATGCTTTGCTGGGGTTTTTTTGCCTTCCTCTGGATCAACTGTGGGTGAAGTATTGTATATGGGATTATTTGGTTGTATGTGTATATGTGTATATATATGTATATGTATATATATATATATATATATATATATTTTTTTTTTTTTTTTTTGGTTGAACTGGATGGACTTGTGTCCTTTTTCAACCTGACTAACTATGTAACTATGTAACTATGTAACTAAATTCACTATGTAGTCTTGCGCTCCTCTGTTCCTGCTTCTATTTACAGAGTTTATCCACTTCGCTCTGAGGGTGCTGCCATCAAGTGCGACTACTTTCATGGACTTTTACGGACTGAGACAATATTCCATGATGTTTTTACCAGTGTGAACAATTGTGTTCTGCTATTCTTTTATATGGTCGTTTTATTATCCTTTTTTTATAGGTTATTCGTGTTACATATGCCTAATACATCCACCTGTCACCACTATACACTTTTTTCTGTCATTAGTACAGTGACAGTGCATATTTTTGAGCACCGATCACTGTATTAGGCTCCGTTCACACCAGAAGCGACCCGACTTTGCGGACGACTCGAGTTGCCCTGCTCAAGGCGACTTCAGCGCGGCTTGCAGGCAACTTCTATTATAGAAGTCAATGCAAGTCACCTGAAGTCGCCTCAAAAGTAGTACAGGAACCTTTTTTCTAAGTCAGAGCGACTTGAGTCGCTCCTATTAGAACGGTTCAATTGTACTGCATGGAGGCGACTTGTCAGGCGACTTGTGCCTATGTGTGAACCGGCACTAGGTGTCCCCACAAAGTGTCAGAAGTGTCAGTTACTGTGAGAATGTCCATCGCAATATCACAGTCCTGTTATAAGTCGCTGATCCGCGCCATTACTAGTAAAAATAAATAAATAAATAAAAATATCCCATAGTTTGTAGACGCTATAACTTTTGCGCAAACCAATCAATATACGCTTATTGGGATTTTTTTTACCAATGATATGTAGCAGAATACATATTGGCCTAAATTTTTTAAGAAATTTGTTCTTTTTTTTACTTTTTATAGCAGAAAGTAAAAAATATTGTTTGCTTTTTCAAAATTGTCATTTTTTTTTTTTTATAGCACAAAAAATAAAAACCACACAGGTGATCAAATACCACCAAAAGAAGCTCTATTTGTGGGGGAAAAAAAGGACGTCAATTGTATTTATGTACAGCGCTGCAGGACCGCAAAATTGTCAGTTAAAGTAACGCAGTGCTGTATTGGAAAAAAAAGTACCAGATCATGAAGGGGGGTAAATCTAACTGAGGTCAAGTGGTTAATGGGCTTTTTTTCTTTCGTTTTTTTTTTTACTTTTATGTTTTACGTTTTGCTTTAACCCTTTCCTGCATGAATTATGAAAGTCACAGTCAGGATTTATCTTTTATGCCGCTCTATCACTTGAGCTCTACAAAATATATAGACATTAAAGCGTTTGTTAACCCAAAAAAATAAGAATGCTGCTCCTGTCTGTTTAATGTGCAATTAGCAGCATGGTGCTTATGCTTTTTAAATTATCCCTCTGTATCCCCTAGAATACCTGTTTGATAATGCCAGGTCATGACTTCCCCCCTGTGTACTGACTCCCCCTGTATATAGCTTATCCTGAGAGCCCCGTGGTCTACGCAGGCTATGTCACTCCCAGCTTTCCTATCTCTTGTGTGCCGGTCTTCAACTCCCCTCCCCTCCCCCCTCCCTCTTCCTCTTGTAGCTTCTCTTTTCTTCTCATAATTAACTCTAAAAGCTCCTATTTCCTCTGTATTAGAAGAATAAGTTCACCCAGTGTCAGTGTTATATCAGAAATATTCGTATCTATATAGATAACACAGCACGGCTCTCTCTCTCTCCAGCTGATGTCAGCAGCAGTGCTCAGCCCCACCCTCAGGTATTCGGAGCTGAGAGAGAAAAGCACAAAAACGACAACTGATCCTAGTAAGGTGTGTTATCTGTACAGAGAAGTGATATGTTATAACACAGCCACAGGGTAAGTTCTTGTTATAAGAGCGGATAGGAACTTTTTATACAAGTGGCTTAACAAACACTTTAACTATTAGGCCTCGTGCATACTGGACATTTTTAACCACTTCAGCCCCGGAAGGATTTCCCATGTTAGGACCAGAGCACTTTTTGCGATTCGGCACTGTGTCGCTTTAACTGACAATTGCGCGGTCGTGCGACGTTGTACCCAAATGAAATTTGCGCCTTTTTCCCCACAAATAGAGCTTTCTTTTGGGGGTATTTGTTCATCTCTGCGTCATTTCTGTTCACAGCTATAAACAAAAAAAAGCGACAATTTTGCAAAAAAACAATATTTCTTACTTTTTGCTATAATACAAATCCAAAAAAATATATATAAAAAAACAAATGTATTCATTGGTTTTGGCTGATTTATATTCTTCCTCGTATTTTTGGTAAAAAAAATGCAATCGCGTTTATTGATTGGTTTGCGGAAAAGTTGCCGTGTTTACAAACCATGAGAATTAATTTCTGCCGTTTTTACAATTTTTTTTTTTTTTTATTACTAGTAATGGCGGCCATCTGCGATTTTTATCGGGACTGCAATATTGCAGCGGACATGTTGGACATTTGTGACACTTTTTTGGGAGCAATGACATTTGTACAGCGATCAGAAATGTAAATATCCATTGATTACTGTATAAATGTCATTGGCAGTGAAGGGGTTAACCTGCAGGGGGTGATCTAGGGGTTAACTGTGTTCCCTGGGTGTGTTCTAACTGTGAGGGGGCTGGGCTGCCAGAGGCATAAGAGATCTGACTGATCCCAGTGACAGGGATCAGTAGATCTCTTACATGCCGCCTGACAGAGCGGGGAACCGCCGTGTTTACATCTGCGGTTCCCCGTTTTCTGTTCTCTGACAGGCAACCGTGGCTCGCTGGTGGAGATAGAGTCCACCCGAGCCGCGGCCACACTCCTGCAGAGTGCAGCGGGCATGAGAGTGCGCTGCCATTTGTAAACAGCGATTTGCGGGATGCTGCCACTCTGTAGCAGTAAATGTACGCGAGCCGTTCGGGAACCAGTTACATGGGCGCTAGGGGCATCTGGCTATATTTTTTTTTTTTTACTTTAAACACCCCTGCATGTTAGCCTGTGTCCAAGCATGCATGAGCATTTACATGAGCTTAGAGTCAGAAAAAAAATCTTACTGCCAGAAAAAAACATGGGCAGCCACATTTTGGCACAAAAAAAAAAAAAAAAAAACGCCAAAATACTTTTTCCAGGAGAAAAAGTGTCTACGGGAGCTAGCAAAACATCCAGTGTGTATGAGGCCTTACTCACATAATTGAACTTATCTGCACAAAATTATGTCTTTTTTCCAAAATCTGAAAATTACATTCTTTTTTTTTTTTCCAAAAACAAATTACATTCTAATAGCATAACTAAATTGATATGCAGCCCAAAACCACAGCTATAGTATTTTTCAATACAAACAAAGTCCCAGTAATAGTATAAATTGTGACTGCCTGAAATACAACCAATGATGCATGATGTCCAATTTGGTGGACAGATGATTAATTGTAATTTCCGCCCAAGATAAAATTGATACTAGTAAAAGTAATTGCAATATGTTTCTTTAGGTGCACTTTCTAGCGGCAGGGTATGGGGTGGCACACTAGCATCTACTGCAGTGATTCTCAACCAGGGTTCAGTGGAACCCTAGGGTTCCTCCAGAGGTTGCTAGGGGTTCCTTCAGCAATGAGCAACTTCTTCTTCTCAGATAAATTCTCAATGACACCATTGATCTTTTTAGCTATCTGTAAGGGGGGTAATTCTTCCCAATGACCACAAGTGTAAGGAGCATTCTTCCCATTGACCATCAGACTAATGTATCATGAGTTGTAGATTTTTGATTTTTAGCAGGGGTTCCCCGAGACCGGAGAATTATTTCAAGGGTTTCTCGATGTTGAAAAGGTTGAGAAAGGCTGATCTACTGTAATGGGTGATATGCAACTGTACAATCAGAACCCATGCATATACGAGAAAACTGATTTTAAATAGCTGTCAATTCTATGGACCACTATGCATGAAAGGGTTAAATCCTAGAAAATTACAGAAGTGAAATAGAGAAAATGGAAATAGTAGATTTTTTTTGTGGTACTCACATTGCTTAGCCAACATAAACATAGAGGATTCCTCAGTACCCACTTCATTCGTTGCAACACAGATATATTTTTCTGTTGTTGTATTCTTCACAGATATTTTATCCCCGTGTCCATATAATAATTTTCCACCATGGCCAATCCAGTACCAAGTGTAACTATTTACCGGAGGATTGGCTTGACTTGAACAAAGTAATGTGACATCATCACCTTCTTCTGTAATGTTGTTACCATCAACCGAAATGGTGATGTTCTGAGGCCGATCTGTCAGTGATAATAATATATAGCAGAATGAATATAGCATTATATATAAATATTACTATGAAAAAGATATAGCTTAAAGAAAATGTTAAACACACACACACAATGTTTCCATTCTAAACTTAAATGATTCCAAACAATTCAAACTAGTGTAGCAAGGCGCTAGGCTAGTGATAGAGGGCAGCTATAAGGACACTGCGCTACGCTGTGCAAAGCTGAATTCTTATACCAGCTTCAGTGCTGTTTAGCCTCCTCCCACCAGGTGGAGCCGGTAGGATTTGCGAAACTAAAAAGACTCTTGCAAGCCACTCTGAAATGTGGGAGATGTAGTTTGGGAAAAGACCTTGCCATGGAAGTGAATGAGGCAACGGACTACAGTTCCCACACAGAGCCCCTTGAGAGCATGGGAGAGTAAGCAGTTATCCTGGGTGATAAGGAAAAAGACTCTCTTGTTGTGTGGGGACCGGAGCTGAACACAACAGTGTGCTTGGTGTGCAGACACCAGAGAGAGAGATAGCCACTGAGGACCAGAGTGCTGGCAATCGAGCTGCTAAGGCCTGGGTTATCATCCTTTGAACTCCTGTATGGGAGGCATCCCGAAGGGTTGCTGGACATTGCTAAAGAAACCTGGGAGACTGAAACTACTCCCTACTGGAGTGTCATTGAACGTTTCTCAGCCATGTAGGATATGAGTGCCTCAGTAATGCCCATGGTTCGAGATTACATGCAACAAGCCCAGGAAGCCCAGAGACGAGTATACAATAGGTCTGCGAAGGTTCAGACTTTCCATTTGGGGGATTGCATACTTGTTTTAGTCCCCACAGTGGAAAGTAAGTTCCTAGCTAAGTGGCAAGGATCCTATGAG
This sequence comes from Glandirana rugosa, assembly GCA_018402905.1. NCBI lineage: Eukaryota > Metazoa > Chordata > Amphibia > Anura > Ranidae > Glandirana > Glandirana rugosa. Next base: position 318,939 of record BLSH010203911.1, read on the forward strand.
ATACTGGAAAAGATTGGGGAGGTAAACTATAAGGTATACCAACCAGACAGGCGGAATAAAGAGCAGATCTATCATGTAAATTTAATTAAAGCATGGAAAGACAGGGAAGCTCTCCTAGCCCTGGGCAATCAGCAATTTAAAAAAGAGGGAGGCATCAGTGAAGTTCATGTCGGTGTTCCAACAGCAGGAGGTGAGGGGGTTTTTAAATTGCAATAAAGACTTCTTCTCAGACTTGAACGGCTGCACAAATGTAATTAAACTGACACCAAGGTTCGAGTACGCCTTAAGCATTATCGTATTCCAGAGACCCATAGACAGGCAGTAGCCAAGGAAGTTCCGAGGATGTTCGACCTCGGGGTGATAGAGAAGTTTAAAAGTGAATGGTGTAGTCCTATAGTCTTGGTTCCAAAACCAGATGGGTCCCGAGGATTTTGCAATAACTTCCAGAAACTGAATGAGGTGTCAAAGTTTGATACATATCCCATGCCCCGGGATTATGAATTAGTGAAGAAGTTGGGTCCCACCAGGAGTTTGTAGTCCAGACCGATGCCTCCAGTATAGGTCTGGGGGCTGTTTTGTCACAACTGGTAGACGGAGAAGAACACCGGTGGTTTATTTGAGTCGTAAGCTGACCCCGGCAGAGGAAAATTACAGTATTGTAGAGCGAGAGTGTTTGGCCATTAAGTGGGCCTTAGAGGCTCTATGGTACTACTTGCTGGGGCGCCACTTCCGACTCATAACATACCATGCTCCATTGAAATAGATGGCCCATGCTAAGGATCATAATGCAAGGGTTACCCGTTGGTTCCTTGCCCTCCAAGATTTTTCATTTAAAGTGGAGCACAGAGCTGGTTGTAACCACAAAAATGCAGATGCCCTTTCTAGAACCCACTGTTTAATAGCTGTTGTTCGAACCCACTGGTTCAAACAGAGGAGGGAGGTATGTGAGGAACAGCCCATGTCAGTTATTGATGGTGCATATCTGCCACATAGAATCTTGAGATTCTTAAGGTAAATGGATGGCAGGGAGAGGTCTGTAGGCAGCAAGGGGTTAAGTATTGGTCATACCTTGCTCCACAGCTGGGGTATAATTTTGCCTGACCTGGGTGTAATTAGAGGTGGTGCTGAGAGAGAAGGAGCATGCTGTGAGTGAACATGCCTGCAGGACTGAAGCAGACCCAGTGAGGAATATCTGTTATCCAGGAGGCCTATATTCATTTAATGGACTTTTGTTTTTGGGACTGTTTTTTCTACCCCTGGGAGGGAGACCTTTCTGTTATCCATATTTGCTGAATGAATAAACACGGGCAAGAAGTCCTTAACCTTATATACGGCTGGATTACATGTTTGGAGAACCTCTCCACTTGAAGCTAATCGCCCACAATATGTACATTTAGATTTACTTACATTTAATATTTAGTGTAACTATCTTCACAGATGTTTTATCATTAGGAAAAGTAGCTGCACATTGTAGAACTGTTCTGTCATCTGTATAGGAAGCAGTATAGCTCATTATGGACTCCATCTTCCATTCTCCTAAAGAACGCAGATCTACATGACTCTCCATTATGGGATGACCAGTGATGTTCCATCTAATTGTTGGGGGATGGGAGGGACAGGAGTGATTTACAGCACAGGAGATGTTCACTGTCTTCTTGTCTTCCAGATTTTCAGTTACTGATATTAATGGTCTTGGTGGTCTATCTGAAATTAGAAATAGAAACATTATATCTGAGAAATATATCATTTTGGTATAACGCTGTTATTGGCTATTATATGTTCCGTCTACTGATCTCTATAACACTACTATGTCCTAGTGTCACATAGGAGTCAGTGGAAGGGAACCGAGAGCAAAGAGGGGGGGATCAATAATCCTAAACACCCAGAAGGGAAACTTTACCAGTTCTTAACATGTCATTAAACCTAGAAAATATCTCATTACATGCTATATAGCAGAGTGTACATACTCACAAAGCCACTAAAGTATTCATTTGTGCAGAGGAACATATACCTGGTTGATCCTGCCCTCAGCTGTCCTTCCCATCTTCTCTGTGTCCCCATTATACTGAGATTATTTAGACCAACAGGTGTAGTATACATTGCATGCACATTTCCAGATTCCTTCTAAGCCCCTTTTTATCCTCCATTTTCTTATCTGTGCTGCTCAAGTGACTATAGATTGACACATGTGGGCATATACACAATGGTAAATGACACTTCCCTCCCTCCATTCTCCCTAATGTTCTCCTATTTCTAAACACTACTGGGACAAGATAGAGTATGCTGATCAGTGGCGGCCCGTCCATTGGGGGCGCACGGGCACCATCCCCCCTATCACTGCGTCCAGCCCCCTGATCTCCATGCAGGGTGCCGGACCATGGATCCCAATGGGGGGATTTGAAGCACATGATTAGAGCTAGAGGCTGTAATAGGCTTCAAAAAAGGGTGGGCTTGGGGCACAGAGCATTGTGCTCCGAGGCCACCCAGTTGTGTGACAGTGAATAAAGAATATTCAATATTGCCACGCTGATCCTCCTCCTGACCAAGAGCGGGTCTTGAGACCCGTCACCCAATTGGCTGAAAGGACAGGCGATCATATTGGACGCCTAGGAGGAGGAGGGAGGAGACACGCGGCGGAAGGCACCATGATGCAGAGGAGGAGAAGGAGAGGACACAGGAGCCGCTAACCCTTAGGAGTGTGGCCCGCCTGCAACCTGGATGGGGTGATAGACACCGACTGACCGTGCATTTCACCAGAGCGACAACAGACCGACCTAAACCGGGGGGGGGGGGATGTTGGTGGGTTGTTTGCCACCCCCCCCAAAGTAAAAAAACACCAACCACCACTGCTGATTGATTAAATTCATAAAGAAACTCACCAAAATGCTTAGTTTTAATATAAATCAATATTAAATATATTAAATGTAATTGCTAACACCTTTCTGAACAAAATGAAAGATAGCGTCAGTCATCTCTGACTCGCCTACACCATATTAACCAGTTCCCGACCGGCTATCGTACATTTACTGCTGCAGAGTGGTAGCGTCCCACGAATCACCGTCTATAAACGGTGGCTCACGCGTGCACTGCAGCTCGCTGCACTCTATAGAAGTGTGGTCGCGGCTCGGGCGGACTTGATCTCCACTGGCGAGCCACGATTGCCTGGCAGAGAAGAAAAACGGGGAAGCATGTAAGAGATCTACTGATGCCTGTCACTGGGATCAGTTAGATCTCTTATGCCCCTGGCCGCCCAGCCCCCTCACAGTTAGAACACGCCTAGGGAACACAGTTAACCCCTAGATCACCCCCTGCAGGTTAACCCCTTCCCTGCCAATGACATTTACACAGTAATCAGTGGATATTTAAATTTCTGATCGCTGTATAAATGTCATTGGTCCCAAAAAAGTGTCGAAAATGTCCGACATGTCCGCCCCAATATCACAGTCCAGATAAAAATTGCAGATCGCCACCATTACTAGTAAAAAAAAAAAAAAAATTTGTAAAAACAACAAAAATTAATTCTCATGGTTTGTAAACGCGGCAACTTTTGCGCAAGCCAATCAATAAATGCCGATTGCGATTTTTTTCTACCAAAAATATGAGGAAGAATATAATCCGGCCAAAACCGATGAATACATTTGTTTTTTTATATATTTTTTTGGATTTGTATTATAGCAAAGAGTAAGAAAGAAATATTGTTTTTTTTGCAAAATTGTCACTCTTTTTTGTTTATAGCAGTGATCAGAAATGACGCAGAGGGGATCAAATACCACCAAAAGAAAGCTCTATTTGTGGGGAAAAAAGGACGCAAATTTAATTTGGGTACAACATCGCACAACCGTGCAATTGTCAGTTAAAGCGACGCAGTGCAGAATCGCAAAAAGTGCTCTGGTCCTAACGTGGGAAATCCTTCCGGTCCTTAAGTGGTTAATGCACAAAAAATACACAACTGATGTTGAATAAAGATCTATAAGGCCTCATACACACGGACGTTTTTTGACGCCGGCGTTTTCTGGTGTTTTTTGCAGCTCTCCATGTTAGTCAATGACCCCATAAAAACGTCGGCGTTTCTGAGCTGTAGGTGGCGTCGGCGTTAGTGAGCAGAAAGTAGAACCCATGGCCATCGCGTTCTGAGGCTGTAACATTTTGACGTTTTTTGACGCCGACGCCACAATATGCCAAGAAACGCCAACATATGCCACCATATGCCACCTATTATTATACCGGCGTTTTCCGGCGTTTTTTGACGCCAAAGTTTTTAGGTTGAAAAATAGCAGAGGGATGATTTTTTTTAAAAAAAACGCCTATTGACGCCGACGCTCACTAACGCTCAAAAACGCCAATGCATAACGCCGAAAGACGCCGTGAATTCCTGGCCTTCCTAAAGGGTGCAATCCTGGTCTCGTGAAAAAC
>BLSH010203911.1:329116-341903 GCA_018402905.1 Glandirana rugosa
TCCTGGCGATCCTCTATAATTCTTCTCTACCTCCCCCATTCCTTCTCTCATCTCTCTCTGTTTCTTTCTTGTTAATCTCTTTAACATCCTTTCTGAAGGGGCTTATCGCCCATGATCCTCTCTTTGCTGATAATATATACCCTAATGTTTACTTCATATATGATCTCTCAACCCCCTGGTATCCCACTGGGTACACGGTTTACCCCACCATGCACATGCAATTTCACTATTGTCTACCTCAAAGAACATTGAAGTAACATATTATGTATGTGTGTGAACCCTTAACCCCCATAACACTGCTATACTCAGTCACTGTGAATAAGTTCCACATTGTTTTCATGCTGCCACACCGAAAGCAATCTGGTTTATCACAGTGCCTGCACTAACTGTACCTATATATCCTTACCTTTGTTATTTCCCACCTGTCATATATTACTGCTTTACGGTGTTCATGCGGGGCGATCCCCCTTCTGTTAACCTGTTAGGTCATCTGACCACCACTCTCGTTCAATAAAAATATTTGAACTGGAATATTTACCTGTTACATGCACTTCAACTTTTTTATTTTTGAGTGTAAGGGAATTGATATCATTATTTATTCCTGGATAATATTTCTGTTTTTTTTCAACATTGATGATCTTTAGCGAACAATCGTGTGCTCTATTGCTGATAAGAAATGTCCGTCCTTTATATTCCTCTGCCACATCACTCGGAGTTTTATTGTTGAAGATGGTTTTTCTGTTTGAGTACCAGAAGAAATTAAAATCTTTGGCGTCTTCAGGATGGGTGAATGTGCAGTTGATGTCCACACAGGAGCCTTTCAAAGCATAAATATAGAATGGGAATGTAAAAGTCCAGTCCTCACATGATGTGTCTTTATAGCAGTCTGGGTGGAGAGAAAAATACATACTGTCAGCAACATTAATCCAGTCCAGCATTCAAAGGGAGCAAATAGATCATACTTCCAAGCTTGAACCACTACAATGTCATTACTATAGAATCTGATGTAATTCTGCTTATTGGATAAAGAGTTCCTGTGAATGAAGTCCTGTATTTCTAAAATAAAAATCTATGAACAATGAGGTTGATAAAGATGACATTGTTGAAGAAAAAACGCAGAAATTTGGAAAGACAGATTTAGGAGATAAGGCTCATAGCTCCCAACTGTCCCCCAATCACCCCACTTATTTAGAGATGAAGTTCAACCTCAGAACTGTCATTGAACTTAGAAGTTGCAAGTTTCTTTTCTGCAATCGCCACAGTCAGTATTGATGGGGGATTCCATTCCATGAGCCATTGTGTTCTACTGGCGCGGGGGGGGAATGTAGGGGGAAAAAATCCAGGCCAGTAGAACACAGTGCTTATTGCTTGCAGTTATAGCCGCTGGCAATAATCGCGTGAAAAACTGACATGCTGGTAGTAACCATCAACTTGGGTACAGTCAGCCTGCCCATACATGGTTCGAATCTCAGCCGGTTCCTGCCAAAATCTTAACCGTCTGTGGCCGGCTTAAAGAGGAGGACCAGGCTCCTTCAGAAAAAATAAAAGTCAGCAGCTACAAATACTCTGTACAGAGCTATTCCTGCCCATTCATTCTATGCAGCAGAGACTGCAGAGATGAGGATTGTGGATGAGATGAGGGATGTGTCCTCAATCTCCTTTCTCTGTCTCAAAGTTGGAACATCAGAGGTCTGTGTAGACCTCTGATATCTCAGCAAAGCCCCCTAGGGAGCCTAGAGGCTGATAAAAAAATTGGAAAAAATAATTAAAAATAATATTGCAAAAAAAATAATAATAATACATTTAAATGGTAAAAAATAATAGAAAAAATAACAAACATAAAAAAACTACTGACAACAGTGATGGAACTATCAGGCTCGCAAAGGTCGCACTTGTGACTGGGCCCTGGCGTTCTGCCATCGGGCTCGGAGGGAAGGGCCCCGGCTGGGGGTCAGGGGGCCCTTCATGTTTTTTTGCACAGGGGCCCTGGAGGTTCTAGTTGTGACTCTGACTAAGGCACTGGAAGTGCAATTTTATTCATAAATAGACACCCAAGTGTGTTGGGGCCTATTATAGCTTTATATAGTATACACTACAGTATAGTATTTTGGTTTATAGATATTTTTATAACCATCCATAGATGCTGTGAAACATACTTCTCTGACATTCATGAACGGAAGTAGGGAGGAATAGAATTACATCTCATATTAGCTGCCACTTTGTTGAAATTGTTTTCATTTGTGTAATTTAACAAATAAACCATTTTTAACTATTTTACCTGTGACTTTGACCAGGACACTCTGACCATCATTAAGGTCGTAGGAATTTATCTCTTCACTTATTCCTGGATAAAACCATTCTGTCTTTGTCACATCCTTGATTCTCAGTGTGCAGTTGTCTGTTCCATTACCAACAAGACTTGTACGTCCTCTGTACTCTTCTATAACCTGAGAGGGGTCTTTACTATTGAAGATCTGGGGGTATCCTATAGCCATGTACTTATACCAAATCAGATTGACCTCACTGTGGTCTATAGGAGCAGTGAATGTGCAGGGAATGGTCACATCAGAATTCTTCAGAGCTTTAGTGAATTCTGGAAATGAGAAGGACCATTCCTTTCTTACCACATCTGATGACACTACTATGAAAAACAAAAACAAAGATAATTCAATGTCAGTTTAAAACGATCAGCACAGATAAAACAGGAAAAAGAACTGAAGGTGTCTAGAATCGAGGTACAGTACAGTACTTGTAGGCCTACTAGTAATTTTAACAGGACATTGTTCTTCCCACGTCATGAAACAGGTTCTCTTGGGGATAAAGGAAGGGCACAGTGTTGTAGCCATATGGTGGCCAGTAACCTAATAGAAAGCGTTAAAGACTTTTTCCCCGATACCGCTGCTCATGTCTGAAGATACCAAATGGTGTGATTTGAATGTGCTAAGAAACTGCCCTAACAATTGTACATTCTGTTAACTAATAATGTATTGCCACGCTGCCGTAGTGGGGTGTTGAAACTTCTCCTGAAATATATGTATCCAACATTCACCTGATAAGACGAGTCCCACGCATGTGATAATAAACTTCCTTAAGATTCCACCATAAGACGAGTGGTCTTGGCTGAATTCCACAACATAAGTAGAAGGGTTCAACAATAGCATAAAAATAGGAGCAAGTGAAACTGAATTCATTTTTAGGGGCTGACTGAAGACAATATACACTATAATGCCAAAAGTATTGGGACACCCCCTCCAAATCATTGGATTCAGGTGTTCCAATCACCTCCATGGACACAGGGGCATAAAATCAAGCACCTAGGCATGCAGACTGCTTCTACAAACACTTGAAAGAATGGGTTGCTCTCAGGAGCTCAGTGAATTGAAGCGTTGTACCATGATAGGTTGCTACCTGTGCAATAAGTCCATCCATGAAATTTCCTTGCTATTAAATATTCTACGGTTAACTGTTAGTGGTATTGTAACAAAGTGGAAGCAATTGGGAACAACAGAAACTCAGCCAAGCAAAATGACAGAGCAGGGTCAGCACATGCTGAAGCTCACAGTGCGCAGAAATTACCAACTGTCTGCAGATTTAATAGCCACAGACCTCCAAACTTTGTGTGGACTTCAGATCAGCACACCAACAGTGTGTAGCGAGCTTCATAGAATGGGTTTCCGTGGACGAGCAGCTGCATCCAAGCCTTACATCACCAAGTGCAATGCAAAGCATCAGATGCAGTGGTGTAAAGCATGCCACCCTGGACTCAGAGCAGAGGAAACGTGTTCTCTGGAGTGACGAATCACGCATGCCTGTGTGGCAATCCAATGGATGTGTCTGAGTTTGGCAGTTGCCAGAAAAACGGTAGTTACTTGACTGCATTGTGCCAAGCGTAAAGTTTGGTCATGGTGTGGGGTTCTTTTTCATGGGTTGGGCTTGGCCCCTTAGTTTCAGTGATGTGAACTCTTAAGGCGTCAGCATACCAATTCATTTTTGACATTTTCATGCTCTCAACTTTGTTTGGGAATGGCCCCTTCTTGTTCCAACATGACTGCCCACCAGTGCACAAAGCAAGGTCCATAAAGACATGGATGAGCGAGTTTGGGGTGGAGGAACTTGACTGGCCTGCACAGAGTTCTGACCTCAACCCGATAGAACACCTTTGGGATGAATTAAAGTGGAGACTGTGAGCCAGGCCTTCTCATCTACATCAATGCCTGACCTCACAAATGCGCTTCTGGAAAAATGGTCAAACTTTCCTATAGACACTCCTAAACCTTGTGGACAGCCTTCCCAGAAGAGTTAAAGCTGTTATAGCTACAAAGGGTGGGCCAACTCCATATTGAACTCTACGGACTAAGACTGGGAGGTCATTAAAGTTCATGTGCGTGTAAAGGCAGGCGTCTCAATACTTTTGGCAATATAGTGGAGGTCTCTTGGGTAGCCAGTTATTTCTGCAGCTCTATGAATCAGGTCTCAATGGCTAGGGGCACAATACCTTGACTCTAGTGATATGTATTAGATCATTTCTGATTGACTAGCAACCCCTAAGTCCAAAAACAACGAGAAAAGAGAAATTCTGATAAATGTTTTCTAAAAGCATTTTTTAGGAATAGCTTACACCTGTTTTAAGAACTTAGCTACACAAAAGAAAAAAAAATTCAGCATGATAGATCAACTACTAATAAAACATGACTATAAAATATGCTGACAAAATGATAAGAGACTATTCTTTCTATTATATCTATATTACCTCGAAGAAGAAATATGAGACTGTGCCCTATCAAGCAAGAAGATGTCAGTTTCATTATTCTGAGTTTCTGTCTCCTTTTTTTTTTTTTCGTGCGTTTACTTATAGTTACTTCTGTTGAGTTCTGTACAGAAAAATATAATCATAACTAGTTACATGTTGATTAGAATACAAGAGGAATATTGTTTTACACATTGGCAAAGCTCTTGAAAAGGTATGTAGTCATAAGTTATTTACTAATTTTAGCATGTCTGTCTATGTTGCTGATGAAGAATTTCTCTCACTTCCTCTCTGATCGAACATTATCAGCAGGACAAGAAGTGAATGGAAGTCTCTCTGAAGGGTAGCAGCAAAAACCCGATACGGGTTCTAACCCTTCCCCCACTTTAACTAAATCCAAGAAAAAAGTTTTAGCTGAACATGCACTTTAGCTGACCTACGTGCAGCCAAGTATACTGCAATCCATCAACCAACCTGTTTTAGAAGATCATTTTTCCTTTACCACATTAAAAAGCACAGCACAGAACCACATACAGTAAGAATGTCAACCAGGGGCGTTGCTAGGGGGTGGCTATTGGGGCTATAGCCCCGAGTCTGGGGCCCATAGCCCAGAGTCTCTTACCGGGTGGGTGCAGTTCTGCTATTATCAGGTATGTCCCAGTCTGGAATGCAAGAGGCAGGGGCAGACTGAGCCGCTGTAGCGCTGGCTCTGGCACTGCCCTCACCTACACCTGACTCTACTCCTGGTCACTGGTTGCTAGAGTTGCCTAGTGTCTAGCAACCAGTGGCGTCACAGCCATGACTCCTTCCCTGCCCAGCATTCAAAGCGGAGGATCTCTGGGGACCCTGATGTAAGGGGGATCCGCACTCAGATATGTAACAATATTTATATTTATACATATATATATACTCAAGCATATGACTTTCTTTACTTTGCTGCTATGGGCTGTAGCCCCAGATCTTTTGGAGACCTAGCAACGCCCCTGATGTCAACTATTATCAACAATTTTGCCAAGATTGCCAATTAAATATATGTGTTTAAAGCTTTTCTCCGTCCTAAGTGTATCATCTATAATACATCTGTGTTTGCATTCACCTCCCCATCCCTTCCCATAGGCATAAATACTCAGTAAAGTGTTTGTTCTTGGGCATTGGCCATCAAAGGTACCTGTGGTAGATCAAACCATGTTTGTAAAGCTATCCTCTCCTCTTTGGCTACCTTTACCTTATAACAGTTAAATGTACATATAGCTCAGTGTTATTATGTTCTAAATCGAGCAATAAAGGTACCCACGTCCCAATTTATATAATACTATGTTGTCCCTTCCATGAGATTGGGGACTAACCAAACAAGGAGAAGCAAATGGGGCTACGGGACTTTTCCTGGTACCACAATAGGCTCACAGACTTTGTATTTGTATAAAACATGAAAATTTTATTTCATATACATATAACAATGTATCATTAAAACCATATCTATACATTTGACTTGACCCACATACTGGGCTACAAATATATTGGTTCCACAGTCATAACATCAGTGCTTCCTGACATGTTTCGCGGAAACTCCGCTTCCTCAGGAGAATGCACGGTATCAACTGTATACTGTATATATATAGTGACAATATGCGAGGCGAAGTGGTCGTCGGACGCTACCTGTCACCTCATATGCATTCATGTGGACTGGATTAAGCGGAGTCCAGTCCGGATTTTACCATTCACCATGGCAGGGCTGGTTCCAGTCAGGAGTTCGTGGTCCGCTGGAGTCCACCAGTAGGTAGATTTAAATATTCAGAAAGAGATCTCAATTGAGCTCTGGCCTGAACCTCAGAGAAGGGATCAGAGGGAGCTCTGTCTGTTAGGACTTTAAGGCTAGGTTCACACTGCTCCGATCACAGAGATCGCATATGATTTCGCACCGCACTGCAGTGTGAACCATATGCGATCTCTGTGCGATGCAAAATCAGCCATAGAGATTGTATGGCTGAATTCGCATTGCAATCGGAGCAAACTCGCACAGGACCCTTTTTTTTCGCAGGGTCAGAATCGGATCGCATGGTGGTTCACACCATGCGATCCGATTCCTGTGCGAGTTTGCAGTTCGCAGTGCGATATGCGTACTCATTTGGGGGTGTCATTAACATTGTATTGACACTCCCCAGAGATCGCATATGGCAGTGTGAACTGCCGCTCAGAGACCTGCGATGCGGGAACCCGCAGTGAATTCGCAGGCTTCCCGCACCGCAGCAGTGTGAACCTAGCCTAAGGCCTCATACATACGGACGTCTTTTGGCGCCAGCGTTTTCTGGCGTTTTTTGCAGCTCTCCATGTTAGTCAATGGCCCCATGATAACGCCGACGTTTATGAGCTGTAGATGGCGTTGGCGTTAGTGAGCTGAAACTAGAACCATGGCCAGCACATTCTGAGGCTGTAACGTTTTGGCATTTTGCAAACGCCAACAAACGCCAACTAATATTGTGCCGGCGTTAACTGGCGTTTTTTGACGCCAAAGATTTTAGGTTGAAAAATAGCAGAGGGATGATTTTTTTTTTTAAAATGCCTATTGACGCTGACGCTCACTAACGCTCACTAACACCAATGCATAACGCCGAAAAAGCAGTTTTTTTTCTCCTTGACGTCGGGCCCGACGTTTTGTTTATTTTTTAAGAAACGTCCGTGCGTATGAGGCCTAAAAGACAAGGTTTGCATTTTTGCTGATGTTTTGTGGGTGTCAGGGGCCAGCCCCACACCGTATAGTGAGGGCACTATACTGTCTAGTTTAGCGCCAGACGGCAAGGATTTATTTTTATGTTTTTTGTTTTTTTTTACCTGCAAACCTTATTTATCTATAAATCTGGCAAGCTACCAGATTTTAAGGAAAGTTGCCTGCACGCTGACTATTTTTCCTCCAGGAAAAGCTGATCCCCATGAGCTAATCTCCCACACGTGGAAGAGTTCAGCTGGCATCTTTCCAAGATGGAGGAAATATTGAGGACCCTGTTACAAGTGAAAGCAGCTCAGCGGAAAACCAGCCTCCAGTTCTCAGATGCCGCTGCAGCACAACAGGCAGCTCAGCGGGAAACTAACTGCCAGGTCGCAGAGGCCGCCGCAGCACAACAAGCGGCTCAACATGATATGAGCCGGCAGTTTGCGGAGGCCCTGCTGTAGTTAAAAAAGGGGCTCGCACCTCCGGTAACAGTGGAATCAAGGTTGGTACGTGCTTCTTACCACATGCAGAAGATGACACCTGCGGATGATGTGGAGGCGTATCTCATGACTTTTGAAAGAGTCTCTGTTCGTGAAGGATGGCCAAAAGAACAGTGAGTGGCACCATTCTTGACTGGTGAACCCCAAAAAGCCTACTTTGATCTGGAAGCAGATAAGGTCCAGGACTATGAGACTCTGAATGCAGAGATATTCGCACGCCTAGAGTAACCATGGCAGTCCGGGCCCAATGGGTGCATCAGTGGACCTACTGCACCGACAAGCCATCCTGCTCACAAATGTTCGACCTGGTCCACCTCACCAGGAAGTGGCTACAGCCTGACACTTTGCCAGGTCCCCAGATTGTGGAGCGCGTGGTCATGGACCGCTATCTACAGTATCTCACAAAGGTTTCATAAATATTGTATTATATCTTTTCATGTGACAACACTGAAGAAATTACACTTTGCTACAATGTAAAGTAGTCAGTGTACAGCTTGAATAACAGTGTACATTTGCAGTCCCCTCAAAATAACTTAACACACAGCCATTAATGTCTAAACTGCTGGCAACAAAAGTGAGTACACCCCTAAGTAAAAATTTCCAAATTGGACCCAATTAGCCATTTTCAATCCCCGATGTCGTGACTTGTTAGTGTTACAAGGTCTCAGGTGTGAATGGGGAGCAGGTGTGTTAAATTTGGTGTTATCCCTCTCATACTCTCATACTGGTCACTGGAAGTTCAACATGGCACCTCATGGCAAAGAACTCTCTGAGGATCTGAAAAAAAATTGTTGCTCTACATAAAGATGGCCTAGGCTATAAGAAGATTGCCAAGACCCTGAAACTGAGCGGAACATGGTGGCCAAGACCATACGGCGGTTTAACAGGACAGGTTCAACTCAAAACAGGTCTCGCCATGGCCGACCTCTGAAGTTGAGTGCATGTGCTCAGCGTCATAGCCAGAGGTTGTCTTTGGGAAATAGACATATTAGTGCTGCCAGCATTGCTGCAGAGGTTCAAGGGGTGGGGGGTCAGCCTGTCAGTGCTCAGACCATACGCTGCACACTGCATCAAATTGGTCTGCATGGCTGTTGTCCCAGAAGGAAGCCTCTTCTAAAGATGATGCACAAGAAAGCCCACAAACAGTTTGCTGAAGACAAGCAGACTAAGGACATGGATTACTGGAACCATGTCCTGTGGTCTGATGAGACCAAGATAAACTTATTTGGTTCAGATGGTGTCAATCTTGTGTGGCGGAAACCAGGTGAGGAGTACAAAGACACGTGTGTCTTGCCTACAGTCAAGCATGGTGGTGGGAGTGTCATACAGTGGAGCTGCATGAGTGCTGCCGGCACTAAGGAGCTACAGTTCATTGAGGGAACCATAAATGCCAACATGTACTGTGACATACTGAAGCAGAGCATGATCCCCTCCCTTTGGAGACTGGGCCACAGGGCAGTATTCCAACATGATAATGACCCCAGTACACCTCCAAGACAACCACTGCCTTGCTAAAGAAGCTGAGGGTAAAGGCGATGGAATGGCCAAGCATGTCTCCAGACCTAAACCCTATTGAGCATCTGTGGGGCATCCTCAAACAGAAGGTGGAGGAGCGCAAGGTCTCTAACATCCATCAGCTCCGTGATGTCGTCATGGAGGAGGGGAAGAGGACTCCAGTGGCAACCTGTGAAGCTCTGGTGAACTCCATGCCCAAGAGGGTTAAAGCGGTGCTGGAAAATAATGGTGGCTACACAAAATATTGATACTTTGGGCCCAATTTGGACATTTTCACTTAGGGGTGTACTCACTTTTGTTGCCAGCGGTTTAGACATTAATGGCTGTGTGTTGAGTTATTTTGAGGGGACAGAACATTTACACTGTTATACAAGCTGTACAATCACTACTTTACATTGTAGCAAAGTGTCATTTCTTCAGTGTTGTCACATGAAAAGATACATAAAAAATGTTTACAAAAATGTGAGGGGCGTACTCACTTTTGTGAGATACTGTATATGTACTGTATCTAGTAGTAGTCGGTAACGTTCAAACTTCTTCTGTAATGTTGAAGCTGTTTTGTAGCTTCTCTCCAATCCACTTTTCTAATGAAGTAACTTGGGAAAGTTATAAATTGTCTTCAACATTACAGAACAGGTCCAGTTGAATGTGACCAACTACTACTAGATATATCATGACCTGGATACATGAGAACCTTAACAGACACTTGAGTTTATGCCACATCTTCAGGTACATTGAGATTTTGGGTATCCTCTTGACATTCATTGGAGCTAAAGATGTTGTTTGGCGAAGATATGAAATGTCTACAACATTACAGTAGTCCAGTAAAAATTAACCAGCTACTACTAGATATACCATGACTTGGATAAATGAGCAGCGTCAAAGATATACACCATAAATGTATTTTTTTCATGGAATACTACAGAAAGTTGTGAGTTTGAAACCAGGTTTCCAATAGCTGCAGCAAAAAAAACAAAAAAACTATAGCATCTTCTACATTCGCCAAGCATTAATATAAAGAATACTAAGTCGAACGGTAACAATAAAACTGGTACTCACAGAAATTCAGCAGTCAAACTCAGGGAACAATGAGGATATGGCAATGTGAGAGAAGGAACAGAATGCTGCATGGTTATGGCATGCAACTACTGTGTGCTAATGCGGTCATTCTGTAATTTCCTCAGGAAAAGCTACTTCTCATTTCAACATATTCCAAACTACACAAACTAAACAAAACTAATGCTCATAAATGCCAGGCTATTGATCAGTTTTGTGAAACCTGGTCACTATCACTCTCATCAACTGTGTCAGCTTCAAGATGTACAGAATTATTGGATGCCAAGGATCTTGGATGTTTTAAATCATTGGCTTTTCCAAACCTAGCTGGGCTGCTTGCTCTGACCAATAAAAGGCTGATAATTCTAACAAGATCAGGAAGAAATTAGAGCCTTAATGCTCCAAAGTTCAACTTTTTCACTTATAACCTATTTTTTTGTGCATATACCAATTCTCCGTTCTATTTAAAAATTTTACCCTTTCAGGATTCTGCATTTTGCTCCGTACTTCTGACTTTTCAAATGATGCTGGCAGTTGACATTTAGGGGATGGGAGTTATATAAAAATGCTTTCATGTGCTCAACATTTTATCACTACTTGCTGCAATAAGTAAAAACGCAACTTCAGAAAAGAACTACAGATACTGTATGTTTTATGTAAGCTTTGGTAGTTTGTTTGTATCCATGCTTCCTAGCTCGATGAAAGGAAACAAACTGACTCTTTTCTAGCTGCTTAGAAATCAAAGATGTTAGTTTCTGATACTATTGATCTGCAGAATCTTATAGGGAATATAGCTTTTTATAGTCTTATGTAATGAAGTGGCATGGAGGAGCTCAGCTATAAGGAAGGATTAGAGGAACTGAATTTATTCTCTCTTGAGTAGAGTAGATTGAGGTAGGATATGATCACCATGTATAAATACATAAAGGGTCCATATAATGAACTTGGTGTTGAGTTATTCACTTTAACTGGTTCCCCACCGCGCGCCGTCTTTTCACGGCGGCAGTCGGGGAGCCCTGCGCGAATCGCCGTAAATAAGCGGCGATCTGCATTTGGCCACCAGGGGGCGCGCGCGTGCACCCGCCGCACTCCTGGGGAGTGTGCCCGCGGCTCAGGCAGACCCGATGTCCGCCGGCGAGTCGCGATGAGCGGCTACAGGGAAAGAACGGGGAACCGCCAATGTAAACTCGGCAGTTCCCCGCTCTGTCAGTGGGGCATGAGAGATCTACTGATCCCTGTCACTGGGATCAGTTAGATCTCTCATGCCCATGTTAGCCCAACCCCCCCACAGTAAGAACACACCCAGGGAACACAGTTAACCCCTAGATCGCCCCCTGCAGGTTAACCCCTTCACTGCCAATGACATTTATACAGTAATCAGTGGACATTTAAATTTCTGATCCCTGAATAAATGTCATTGGTCCCAAAAAAAGTGTCAAAAATGTTCAGACATGTCTGCCCCAATATCACATTACCGCTAAAAATCGCAGATCGCCGCCATTACTAGAAAATAAAAAAAAAATAAAAACCCCAGAAATGAATTCTCACCATCCGTAAACGCGGCCACTTTTGCGCAAACCAATCAATAAACGCCGATTGCAATTTTTTTTATCGCAAATATGAGGAATTATATAAATCGGCCAAAAACGGTGAAAAAAAATGTTTTTTTATATTTTTTTTTTTTGGATTAGAATTTTAGCAAAAAGTAAGAAATTTGTTTTTTTTTGCAAAATGGTCGCTCTTCTTTTGTTTATAGCGGCGATAAGAAATGATGCAGAGGCGATCAAATACCACCAAAAGAAAACTATATGTGTGGGAAAAAAAGGACGCAAATTTTTGTTTGGGTGCAACGTCGCATGACCGCGCAATTGTCATTTAAAGCGACGCAGCGCCGAATCACAAAAAGTGCTCTGGTCCTAAAGTGGGAAATTCTTCCGGGGCTGAAGTGGTTAAGGTCATCACAAAGGACAAGGGGGCACTCTTTACGTCTAAAGGAAAAAAGATTTCATCTCCAAATACGGAAAGGTTTCTTCATAATAAGAGCTGAGAAAATGTGGAATAGACTCCCTCCAGAGGTCGCTCTGGCCAACTCAGAAGATTGCTTTAAAAAAGGCCTGAATTCTTTCCTTAAGGATGTAGGAATTGATCTCTTTACTTATTCCTGGATAAAACCATTCTGTCTCTCTCACATCATTGATTCTCAGTGAGCAGCTGTTTGTTCCGCAAAAAGACTTGTCCATCCTCTGTACTCTTCTATAACTA
>BLSH010203911.1:350592-363828 GCA_018402905.1 Glandirana rugosa
AAGGGGAGAGGAAGAGTGGGAAGGGGAGGGAAAGAAAATCTTTACAGTGGTCTAATATATTCCAGACAAGATAACATTAATATTATACTCGGTACGACCAGATCTCTACTCGCCATGACAAAAACCGGTGATCCCCAGGGACGGCAAGGAGAACCTACAGGTAGGGGAGCCCGGAGGATATAGTCTCGGCAAGTAGGGGAAGGGTAAGTCCCAGACTTCTTCTATGCTCTACATAACTTTACGCAGTGGGATAACCGAGGTGCGAGTGTCTGCGGTGAAGGCCATGCGGCTTGAAGGCCAGAAGGTAGAAGGCCGCGACCACCCAGACCTAAGCGCAGTAAATCAAAACCACAATTTATTAAACAAATTAATGAAGATGGGTACTCACATAGCTGGAGCTGTGTAGAGAGTGGCAGGTCGGCTGTCCAAGGCCGTCTGTGTTCTCTGTAGCTCGTTTTGGAATGCACCAGCGCCGGAAGATGGAAGACCGGAAGTTCGGCGTACCGGAAGTGGCGTCTGTGAGCGTGGAGCCAATAGGGTGACGCATTTCAATACATCTCGTATCTTCTTCAGACCCTGAATGGGAAGGGGATGAACGGCTCTGATATAGGAGGCCCGAGGGGATGGACATCCAAGAGGAACGGCAGGGACCCCTAGTGGCCAAAAACAGTACCGCTCATCTCTAGACCAGCATGGCTCATATTATAATTACAATAGAACAGACCTTATATAATCTGGTGACATTTCTAAAAGAAAGGGAGGGGAAGGGTGAGAAGGAGAGGGGAAGGGCAAAACATAATTCTAATATCATGGTATGTATAATAATAAAAACAATATATAATGTATATAAAAAAATGGTAAAATGTAAAGATTAAAATTAAAATTTAAATTAAAAGTTAATAAAGATTATTAAAAATATATATGATATACTATATATGTATATATACCTTTTAACGGCAAGGATGTAGAAATATGTATAAAAAGATCTATATGGATATGTGAAAAATCGTTCTGTGAGTCCAAAGACTAAATACATCAGTGCATACACACAAAACACGTGTGCATACACCTATGTATATACACACGTACATGCACACCAACACCTGTGTACGTGCATATGTGGACACTCAAACTCATTGATGTGAAAACCAAAAACATTGTATCATTGGCAGTATGTGTTAATGAACATTCTGGTGTGTAATCTGGATAAGCAAGAACATATGAAGTAATGGTACTGGGAGGGTTATATGGTGGAATGTACATGCATGCATCTGTGGACACATGGAAATATGAATCCAGGACAAAAAAGGAGTGGGATGTGGAGCCCATAGATATATCTCCATCTCTGCGGGCACAAATAATCCCAAAACCTGTATGGTGACCTACTAGCCTGGATCCATAATATCCCCCTGTGTGTCTTCATGTGAGCAGGACGGACCACAACTCCTTACAAGCACATTCTCAGTGGCACACAATCAGCCACACACCATTTTAGTGGCACTTAATCAGCCACTCGTCTCTAGTGGAATTCGTTTTCTCTGTCATTTCTCTTTCAGGTCAGTTGAGTTCAGGTCCCATCCTGCATCAGGTTGGACGTTTGCCTAAAAAAAAAAAAACCCAACATAGGGATTGCTTCTTCATCAGAGCCACCCGCATAACAGGGGTGGGACAGTCCGTTCAAGAAAATAAAAGAGATATACATTTTTCACTCATGTCGCCCCTACTACAGGTTTCCGATCGACCAGGTTTCAAACCTTACCAGGACCTCACTACTAGAGCGTCAGTCAGGTGTAGTTCACGGATCTCTCTGTGACATTATTCTGCGCTATCCTATTGCTACGACTCCTCTTGACACATGCCCCCCTTGTTTTGTCTTATAGTCACAGCTATGTCGCAGGCCGGCAGTGCGGACTTCACACCCACCCCTCTGTCACCCTCTGTGGGCTCAGAGAGCAGTAGCATGCAGTCCCTCAGGGGATGGACCATCCCCAAGCTCACAGCAGAGCTGCTCCCTGCCCCACTACAGGGAGGAAGCCTGAGCTCTCCAGGCTGCACTTCAAACTGGAGTGTCATTGACACAGAGCTCTTCTGCCATCTCATTGACGATCTATGTTCCCTGTTCTGTGCTGTTTGCCAGTCTTCCACCCATACGGCGAACTAGTGCTCTCATACAGTTACTAGACGCCCCTCAACTTTCCCTCAACCTTCGGTTCCAGTCAGAGCTTGCTGGCCCCCCACATAACCACACCAGGTGGACAAGTTTGGAGAGCCTATCCCGTCGGTGGGGGGGGGGGGTGTATCAATCTGTATCCTGCAGTAACCTTAAATATGCACTAGGAGTGGTAATAGGGCAATCTACGTGCCCATAGCAAAGCCCTACCTCCAGACCAATTGGCCCGAATCAAGTCGGTCACGCATTTACCCTTTTGCAGGGCGTACTAAGAGACAGTCACTATCCCTATTAGGGATTCTTAACTTTGCCGTGAGGATCATCCCTCAGGGGCGGTCCTTCATTTCACGCCTCTTATGCCTCGTACACACGGTGCGACAGTTTTGTAAACCAACGTTCTTACTCAACAAATCACATGCACCTGAACTTCATCTTTATACGCTCTTAACACGTCACTACGTTCAGCTTGTTGAAGCTTTGTTGTATGATTACTTGACTCCTGTCCGTACGCTAGACACAACAGCCGATTTTGGGCAAAGTTGAATGTGCGGTCGTACGACCTTTGCACCGCGTGTACGAGGCTTAAGTTTTCTTGTCTGCTCATCCAACCACTGTTGTAAGACTGTCGCACGTCCGCTGTTGTAATCATGCAGATGATCATACAACAAGCTGTTGTACAACTGTCGTAATGTGTATACCAGGCATTAGGTACAAAATCCTGATCAAGTTCTCAGGCTGGACCCAGGGGCAATAATGGATTTGACAATGTGGGACGAAATCCTTGCAAACTGGAACAGCATATCTTAGTTTATTCTGTTAGCATCAGCTTTATCACCTCAGGTAGTCACGGATACCGCAGCCTCCACAGGCGTCGCTGCAATTTTTGGCCATCACTGGTTCACAGGGCCATGGCCACCAGAAATCTTTCAGGTCCCTGGTTTTAATCAGTCATTCCCCTTTTGTTAACTCTATCCCATTAGGGCAGCAGCTTAAGCCCCAGAGCAACAGTCACCTACCCAAGGAACGTCCTATCCTTTGTATCATATTGCCACACGCAGCGGGCTCTTTTTTCATAACGCTATCAAGCTATACCCAGCTGGCCTCCAGCATTTCCTGTCCTTATAGGACCCCGGAAAGCCGCCTGTGTTCACAGCCCACACAATGATATCCCTGCTACGTGGCATCCAGAAACATCAGCCCGTAGCCAATGGCAAACGCTTACCCATCACAAATGCCATCTTTAGGGACATCTACCTGGCCTTCTACGGTTTTCTGTGGCCTATTAAATTCACTTTTAGTGGCACTAGCAGCCAGATACTATGCAGACGCCAACTGGCTAGCATTCAAGACTATTACGTCCTTCATCTTGCGGTCTACAGAACTCAACAAGTCCTACGGGTCAACTTAGGCCTTGACCCCGGTTGGTACTCCGGACATTCCATCCGGATCGGCTGCATCTCAGCATGGAGTACCACACCTAGTGATCAAAGAATTAGTAGATGGCAGTCTGGCTGCTTTGCTAGATACATTCCAAATCATCAGCTGGAGATAGCATAAACCTTCACTAAACTTGTTCAATGATCACAGTACCATTAAAGGACTACTTCCCTAAAACTGCATATTTTTGCCCCCTTCACTTGGCATACCAAGCAGATGACCAGGGCACACCTCAGGTCTATTTATGTTGTAAGTCTTGTCGCGTGTTTATGTGATCCACATCTATCTTCGGTCAGAGGGCCACGACCATAAATAAGAAGGTCAGTATGGTGGCCTGAACTTATGGAAGGAGCCTGGAGGGTATTTAGCAGCTCACTTCCCCATGCTCATTGTCGGTTCCAGTGCGCGATACCCTCCCTCCCATATATATATATATATATATATATATATATATATTTTTACATTTCACTGTACAATGCAAAAATTCAATAACAATATTAGCAAAAAAGAAATAGCCATAAAATATGCTGGAATTTGATTAGAAACCATTCATTCTATTATATTTATTGTACCTTGAAGAAGAAATAGGAAAATGTATCCTAACATGTAACAGGATGCCAGTTCATTATTCAGAGTTCTGTTTCTCTTCCTTTTCTGTTTTCTTTCTGTTCACTTACATTTACTTCTCTACAGAAAGAAAATAGCATAATTAGTCACTAGTTGATTACAATTGTAGCCCCCATTGTGAATAGGTGCTTTTGTGATAGATTTTTGCTAGGAGAGGCAAATTTAGCCAGGCCTGACTGTTGTGCAGACCTGAATGTTTTGATATGGGCAGGGGAGAGGCCCAGGGAGAGCTGGAGACTGCAGAAAGGAAACCCCTTGGTTACTCCTCCCCTTTGGGTTCAGAAGGCTCTTTAAAAGGGGGATGGATGAGAGGGTGTAACTTTCTAAAGTATGTTACCCCTTGACCACTGGGCACTTAAACCCCCTAAACAACCAGACCAATTTTCAGCTTTCAGTGCTCTGAATGACAATTAATCATGCAACATTGTACCCATATGACATTTTTGTCCTTTTTTTTACACAAATAGAGCTTTCTTTTGGTTGTATTTCATCACCGATGGGTTTTTTCTTTGTTGCACTATAAATGAAAAAAGACCAAACATTTTGTAAAAAAAAAAATAATGCATTTTTCTTTGTTTCTGTTATAAAATTTAGCAAATTAGTAATTTTTGCCAAAATTTATACTGCTAAATATTTTTGGAAAAGAAAACCCAAATCAGTGTATATGATTTGGTCTTTGTGAAATTGATAGAGTCTACCAGCTATGGTGCCAATCACTGAAAATTGATCACATCTGATGTACTTATGGCCTATCTCATTTCTTGAGACATTAAAGCCGCATTCACACCTAGGATATCTGACTTACAGGAAGACTCTAAGTCGCCCCGCTTAAGTCGACTTCAGTGTGGCTTGCAGGTGACTTCTGTAATAGAAGTTAATGCAAGTCTCCTGAAGTCGCCTCAAAAGTAGTACAGGAACCTTGTTTTAAGTCGGAGCAACTTGAGTTGCTCCTATTTAGAACGGTTCCATTTCAATGCAGGGAGCCGACTTGTCAGGCGAGGATATCGCTGGAGCACGGACAGCACGTTTCCTTCTCGCCGGACACTGCCCGCTCATAGTTGGGGTAAGTGTGGGACTTTGATGTTCCGACTGCCCTGTGGGGGAGTCTGTCAGTGCCACGAGCCCCACCGCGGTGGTGGGGGGGGGGGCTAGATGGATGCGGGTAGTACCCCACCTGTGTTACTAGCTGCAATATACCCCACCTGTGTTACTGTCTGCAATATACCCCAACCGTGTTACTGGCTGCAATATACCCCACCTGTGTTACACACTGCAATATACCCCACCTGTGTTACTGGCTGCTATAAACCCCACCTGTGCTACTGGCTGCAATAAACCCCACCTGTGTTACTGGCTGCAATATACCTCACCTGTGTTACAGGCTGCAATATACCCCACCTGTGTTACAGGCTGCAATATACCTCACCTGTGTTACAGGCTGCAATATACCCCACCTGTGTTACAGGCTGCAATATACCTCACCTGTGTTACTGGCTGCAATATACCTCACCTGTGTTACAGGCTGCAATATACCCCACCTGTGTTACAGGCTGCAATATACCCCACCTGTGATACTGGCTGCTATATACCCCACCTGTGTTACTGGCTGTAATATACCCCACCTGTGATACTGGCTGAAATATACCCCACCTGTGTTACTGGCTGCTATATACACCACCTGTGAAACTGGCTGCTATATACTCCACCTGTGATGCTGAGAAGTATACTCTGACCTGCAATGCTAAGCTGTATATTTTGTCCTGTGATGCTGGGGCTGCATACTGTGTCCTGCGATGCTGAGCTGTATACTCTGTCCTGTGATGCTGAGCCATATACTCTGTCCTGTGATGCCAAGCTGTATACTCCTGACACAATATGTGGAATACAGGGGACAGAGTGGGTGGATTATATAAGGGGTGGGGCTTATGAGAAGTAGGATAGGCCAACCAGGAAGGGCGGGGCCTGTTGCCCCCATTCTGAAATGTCACTAGCCGCCACTGGTCTGGAGTCAATGAGAATGGCAAACATGATCAACCTCTCCAGCTCAGTGGGTGCGTCTCCGGCTGCTATCTCATCTTTAATGTTATCCGAGAGACCATGAGAAAAAGCAGCCATGAGAGCCTCATTGTTCCAAGCAATCTCTGCTGCCAGAGTACGGAATTCAATGGCGTAATCGGCAACTGTTCTCGTACCCTGCTTGATGGACATGAGGCTTTTGGCAGCAGTAGTGGAGCGTAAGGGAATGTCAAATACCCTTTTAAAGGAGGTCACAAAATCTAGGTAACTTTGGACAATGGGTTTTTGCTTCTCCCATAGAGTGTTTGCCCAGGCCAAGGTTCTGTCAGAAAGCAAAGAAATCATGAAGCCTACTTTGCTTCTGTCCATGGGGAATGCTTGGGGCAGCATCTCAAAGTATATCCCAACCTGGTTGAGAAACCCTCTGCATTGAACTGGATCACATCCAAATCGCTGGGGAAGTGGAGCGGAACCAGACATACCCCTTGAGAGATAATATTTGAGGCAGGCGCCTGCTCAGAGACTTGAGCATCAGTAGGAACGGCCCGCAACACAAGTTGTGCCGGAACGACCACCATAGGAGGAACCAGGTAAGCAGTGCGATTCAAGAGCATCTGTAACGCTATGGCAAACTGATCCATGCGGAGACCCTGTTCATCCAAGCTGGAAAAAATATTACCAGCAAGAGGATTGACTGCATTCTCTGAATTCCTGGCCTTCGCCTACTGTCAGGAACCATGAATCAGACCAAGACAGAAGTGCAGTAAAAATCACAGTTTTTAATAAAAAGATAAAATGGTATAAACAGAGTAAACGTGGTCAAAACATAGCCAGGGCTCAATAACCAGAGCGGATAAACAGAGCAAGCCCATGAAATAGGAGTCCAGATATCAGCAAGGTCAAACAAACAGCATGCAGGTCAGGAGCCAGAAGGGAAGTCAGCCAAGCAGGGTCTTAAATCCAAAAACCAGATGAGAAGTCCAACAAGCAAAAGTCTTTAAGTCTTTCACAGGAAAATTCAGCAGAGTTTATCCAGATATCTTGACCAGGCGAAGGCGGAGTGAATCTGATTCAGGCAGTTTATATATCTGGCAGAGCAGGCTTAACGAGCAGGATATGGTCATCAGGTGAGACAGAGTGGAAGCTGAGACTGGCAATTAACCGATAGCTGAACAGTCTGCTCTGAGAAGGGAGGGCTAAACCTGACAGCATGTTCATTAAATAATACTCAGCAGGAACAGGAAATACAACACAGGAAGCAAGTACAATAGAGATGCATCATAGAGTTGCATATAAACAACATCCATAACATCTTCCCCCTTTAGTGTTAATAAATGAACATTGTGAAATGTATACCCCTCAAATTTTTGTAAATATTTTATTACATCTTTTCATGTGACAACACTGAAGAAATTACACTTTGCTACAATGTAATGTAGCAAGTGTACAGCTTGTATAGCAGTATAAATTTGCTGTCCCCTCAAAATAACACACAGCCATTAATGTCTAAGCCGCTGGCAACAAAAGTGACTACACCCCTAAATGATAGTGTCCAAACTGGGCCCAAAGTGTCACTATTTTGTGTGGCCACCATTATTTTCCAGCACTGCCTTAACCCTCTTGGGCATGGAGTTCACCAGAGCTTCACAGGTTGCCACTGGAGTCCTCTTCCACCCATGATGACATCACGGAGTGGGTGGATGTTAGAGACCTTGTGCTCCTCCACCTTGCCTTTGAGGAGGCCCCACAGATGCTCAATAGGGTTTAGGTCTGGAGGCATGCTTGGCCAGTCCATTACCTTTACCCTTAGCTTCTTTAGCAAGGCAATGGTTGCCTTGGAGGTGTTTTTGAGGTCATTATCATGTTGGAATACTGCCCTGCGACCCAGTCTCCGAAGGGAGGGGATCATGCTCTGCTTCAGTATGTCACAGTACATGTTAGCATTCGTGATTCCCTCAATGAACTGTAGCTCCCCAGTGCCGGTAGCACTCATGCAGTCCCAGACCATGACACTCCCACCACCATGCTTGACTGTAGGCAAGACACACTTGTCTTTGTGCTCCTCACCTGATTGCCGCCAGACACGCTTGACACCATCTGAACTAAATACATTTATCTTCATCTCATCAGACCACAGGACATGATCCCCCACCCCTTCAATCTCTGCAGCAATGCTGGCAGCACTCATACATCTATTTCTTAAAGACAACCTCTGGATATGACGCTGAGCACGTGCACTCAACTTCTTTGGTCGACTATGGCGAGGCCTGTTCTGAGTGGAACCTGTCCTGTTAAACCGCTGTGTAGTCTTGGCCACCGTGCTGCAGCTGAGTTTCAGCGTCTTAGCAATCTTCTTATAGCCTAGGCCATCTTTATGTAGAGCAACAATCCTTTTTTCAGATCCCCAGAGAGTTCTTTGACATGAGGTGCCATGTTGAACTTCCAGCGACCAATATCAGAGATAACACCAAATGTAACACACCTGCTCCCCATTCATGCCTGAGACCTTGTAACACTAACTAGTCACATGACACCGGGGAGAGAAAATGGCTAATTGGGCCAAATTTGGACATTTTCACTTAGGGGTGTACTCACTTTTGTTGCCAGCGGTTTAGACATTAATGGCTGTGTGTTGAGTTATTTTGAGGGGGCAGCAAATTTACACTGTTATACAAGCTTTACACTCACTACTTTACATTGTAGCAAAGTGTCATTTCTTTCAAATGTGAGGGGTGTACTCACTTTTGTGAGATACTGCGTGTGTGTGTATATATATATATATATATATATATTTTTTTTTTTTTTATACAATTGTATTGTGGTTCATGTATCCTGATACCCAATGTGTGCAGAATTAGTAAATATGAAAATTTGGGTAATTGGAAAGCCGCCCGAAAGGGTATAAATACCAACATCAAAGATGGCGGAATCAGAGCTTCCTGATGAGGACCCGTTAAATGGTTGAAATGCGTTGAGGCTTGATCACAATGGCAACCCATTTCCACCTACATCACTTCAGGGCACTGGACTGAGCTGCTTTACATTACCAAGCACTGAATGCCTGGCTGGAAACCCGCTAATGATTGAGCTGTACACACCGGGTGCCAGGTTAATGGGCATCCCAAATTCAGCTGATTATAAATGGACTATGATGTAGCATATTCAGTATTAATATACTAAGTGTGGTGTTCCTTTGTGTAGACATGTGCACTACCGAAAAATGAGTTTCTTTTAGTTTAGTTTTTTTATTTTTTCATTTTTCAGATCGATCATTTAGATGCTGTATTTGTTACTTCAGATAATTCATAACTTCGGATGCATTCGTATTCGTTGCGTTCACTAACAGTTACTTTAGCCAAATTTGAACTGAATTTCCAATACCTATAATTTAATAGTTTATAATAATACATAATAATAATACTAATAATAATAAAAACTATAATAATAGTTAATAATTTAATTATAATAAAAAAGACGAAAAACGAAATCATCAGAATGTAATCAATTCATTAAACTCGTAGGTTGAATTGTTTTTCGTTCTTTTGGATTTTCAGATTTTCGTCATTTCGGATTTTCATTATTTCGGGTTGCATTCGTCAAAAGAGTCTTTTGTTCATTTGGATTCTTCTGAATGGACGAATATGCCGAAAATGAGTTTGAAACAAAATAAATTGCACATGTCTACCTTTTTGTATTCACTGGATTGCTACTCTGCACACAATTACATTGCAGCTAACACTACACATTTCAGTGCACAAACACATATATTTTTTTGTGTCACCAATAATCTTCCTTTGGCGCAAAGTTTGCTGTTTTAATTTAATGCTACACCAGTGGTAGGGGAGGGGAAAACACATCGCAACTATGGGTTTTTACCACCCCCCCTCCACCACAATGTAAATGAGCTCTTACTGTTCTGAGCCCCCTATAAGGCTGCTTTCACACTGGTGCACTGTGGTTTACCTGCACCGCATGTGCATCTGAGGCTTTCCTGCTGGCTAGCTGTGCTTTTACATAGACTTCTACAATATCTTGAGGGTTTAGTGAGTGAACTTTCAGAAAGAGCACCAAACCCACAGGATATAATAGAAGTCTAAGGCTCAGTGCAGCTAACCCACAGGAAAGCCAAAGGGAGAACTGTGCTGCACCCTGGATCAGTATGAAAGCAGCATAACAGTGGGTAACCCTTTTATAAGTGCTAATATGCCCATTGTATGTGATGTTTAATACATTGACGTTTTCCTCTTCTGCTTCTGCTGGCATCACTCTCCGTCTAGGCTGCTAGAAAGGAGTGATACCAAATGCACTTGGCCTGGGACATTTCTAGCAGCCTAGATGGAGATAGATGCCAGCATAAGCTGGGAGAAGAAATTAAGGCCAGGAGTTAGCTGGTGCTACATAGGAAGCATGGGCTTATGTGGCTCCTGCTTCCTCCGCTGCCGGCTATATAGGCAGGTGCAGGGGATGTACCGGGTGTGCCTGGGCACGCCATAATCACCAAGTGCGGCTCAGATTCCCCCTGCTGATGTTTCACTGAAGCCCCCCAGTGGGGCTCCTACAAAAATTTAAAAAAATAACACAAAAATAATAAATATAAAAAACTACTGACACCACCCATGTTTTACTACAATTTAAAATGTTCTTACATGTATTTATAAGAGTTTTTGTGTGTCTATATATATATATATATATATAGACACACACTATATTGTCAAAAGTATTGGGACCCCTGCCTTTTCACGCACATGAACTTTAATGGCATCCCAGTCTTAGACCCCTTTCACACTGAGGCGCTTTACAGGCGTTATTTAAAAAATAGTGCCTGTAAAGCACCTCTCCATTAAACTCAATGTGTTTTTTCACACTGGCGTGGCGCGCTTGGATTAGAGGAAACAAACTCCCTCAAGCTGCATTTTTGGGGCGCTGCTGGAGCGATGTATACACCGATCCTTCACTGCCCCTGTCCATTGAAATGAATGAGCAGCACTTCATTCCAGAAGCACCGGCACTTTTAACCCCTTTTTAATCCCTTCTTAGGGGTTAAAAGCTCCCCGCTGCCGCCGAATAGGCTGCCGAACATCGGTAAAGCGCCGCTAAACTAGCAGCGTTTTACCACTGGCGCTCGGGCAGCCCCAGTGTGAAGGGGCTCTTAGTCCGTAGGGTTCAATAATGAGTTGTCCCACCCTTTGCAGCTATAACAGCTTCAACTCTTCTGGGAAGGCTGTCTACAAGGTTTAGGAGTGTCTATGGGAATGTTTGATAATTCTTCCAGAAGAGCATTTGTGAGGTCGGGCACTGATGTTGACAAGAAGGCCTGGCTCACAGTCTCCACTCTAATTCATCCCAAAGGTGTTCTTTTGGGTTGAGGTCAGGACTCTGTGCAGGCCAGTCAGGTTCCTCCACCGCAAACTCGCTCATCCATATCTTTATGGTCCTTGCTTTGTGCACTGGTGAGCAGTCATGTTGGAACAGCAAGGGGCCATCCCCAAACTCTTCCCACAAAGTTGGGAGCATGAAATTGTCCAAAATGTCTTGGTATGCTGATGCCTTAAGAGTTCCCTTCACTGGAACAAGGGTCCATAAATACATGGATGAGTGAGTTTGGGGTGGAGGAACTTGACTGGCCTGCACAGAATCCTGACCTCAACCCGATAGAACACCTTTGGGATAAATTAGAGCGGAGACTGTGAGCCAGGCCTTCTTGGCCAACATCAGTGCCTGACCTCACAAATGGGCTTCTGGAAGAATGGTCAAACATTCCCATAGACACACTCATTGTGGACAGCCTTCCCAGAAGTGTTGAAGTTGTTATAGCTGCAAAGGGTGGGCCAACTCAATATTGAACCCTACAGACTAAGACTGGGATGCCTTTAAAGTTCATGTGCGTGTAAAGGCAGGTGTCCCAATACTTTTGGTAATATTGTGTACATACATACACAGACACATATGCACGCATGTGAGCTCAAACTTTGGGGTGCACACCCTAATGCAACAGGCTGTGCACACCTATGGCCAGCTCGATGCACTCTGATGCTCTGGGAATGGGGGTCAGCAAGCCAAGATCACAATCAACGGGTTTCTGACAAATGTCATGCACTTCCCTGGATTGAGGTCGTGGGTCAGATCAGAAAAAAAAATGCAAACTCAGTTTGACCGAAACCCTTTACTGTCTCCCTTTAAAGCAAAAGAAATACAATCTCCAGAATTTTTTTAGGTCTTCCCACGAATATTTTCATAATCTGCATTTTTAGATAAATCTCTGCCTTGGGTATTGGATCCTCCAGGGGGTACAGGCTGTAAAACAAATCAGGCACATTAAGTGGAAATATTGGCATAATAATTAGCATATTTTAAAACTAATTTATTTTTATTTTTTAAATTACAACTCATTTCCGTACACTGCAGTACACATATGCAATATTTTTTTCTTTACACTTGATTAAAATAATAAATTACTGTATATACAGAAATAATTCCATGAAGTTCTGTATATACTCACTAGATGGCAGTAAAGCAAGCTGCACACTCCGGGCCCTTTTAAGGTTGATTCACACTTAAGCAACACTTTTCTGTGCATTCATTTGTTATTTATAATCAAGGCTTTGTCTCAGAGAATAGTAACATCTGAGTAACATCCCTTGGTTCCTCCCCCTACCCACCACTGAGCAACATCCCTTAGTACCACCACCTACCCACCACTGAGCAACATCCTTTGGTTCCACCCCTTACCCACCAATGTGCAACATCCCTTGTTTCCACCCCCTACCCACCTCCGAGTAACATCCCTTGGTTCCTCCCCCTACCCACCACTGAGCAACATCCCTTGTTTCCATCCCCTACCTACCTCTGAGAAACATCCCTTGTTTCCACCCCCTACCCACCTCTGAGTAACATCCCTTGGTTCCTCCCCCTACCCACCAATGAGCAACATCCTTGTTCCCTACAACGAGTCACCACCCATCCCCCTCCTTGGTTCCCTACAATGA
>BLSH010203911.1:395926-412474 GCA_018402905.1 Glandirana rugosa
ATTTTTTTCGTTTTTACCTCCACTTACACCTGGCACTTGCCCTAGTTTGAAGATGATTTTAGAACAGTTATATGGCTTCTACCGTTAATTAATACTTTTCAGACACAGTTTGAAGATGATCCACATTCACCTCCATTTTTGCTTTTTTTATGTTTTTATTTTTTAAAAAATATTTACAGTTATTTCCCTGTCCCCATTTTTTTGTAGGGCACTTGCCCTACCCTTACCCCCATTTTACTTCCTTTTGCAGCCCTCTGGGGCTTTCCAGGACTTTCCTACAGCCATTTTTGTGCCTAAAAGTTCGGGTCCCCATTGATTTCAATGGGGTTCGTTGTCCGTGCGATCGTTCGGGTTCCGTCCGGACCCGGACCCGGACTTTGTCCCGAAGTTCGGACGGACCAGCAGAACCCGAACTTCCAGGTGTTCGCTCAACTCTAAACGTAACAAATACAAATTTATCCAAAGTTACGAATTATCTAAAATAACAAATGCTGTATCTAAATGAATGGAACGTAAACAATTAATAATAATAAATAACAAAAATAATAGTAATAAAAACTTTTTATTATTATTATGATTTATTAATTCATTCCGTTCCATTTGTTTAGATGCGGCATTCGTTATTTTGGATAATTTGTAACTT
This sequence comes from Glandirana rugosa, assembly GCA_018402905.1. NCBI lineage: Eukaryota > Metazoa > Chordata > Amphibia > Anura > Ranidae > Glandirana > Glandirana rugosa. The sequence goes on from BLSH010203911.1 coordinate 396,570, forward strand.
CAGATAAATTTGGATTTGTTACGTTCACTAACAGCCACATTTGAAAGGAAATCCCCAAACCTATAGTTTTAATAGTTAGTTATTACTAGTTAGTTAGTTATTATTTTGGATTTTTGTTCCTTTGATTGTTCGGATTTCTTTCTGATTTTTTTTTTTTGATTTTCGAATTTTCAGATTTTCAAATTCTGAATTTTTGAAGTTTTGAATATTCGAATTTTCAGATTTTCGAATTTACCAATTTACGAATTTCCAAAAAAAAACAAAAAAACGAATTTTTCGGCAGGGCACATATCTAGTCATCAATAAAGGTGACCTTGGATTTCCTCCAAATTCATCTCTGATCTCCTAACAACCCCTGTTTTTTTGTACCTCAATAAGCTGCGGGCCGGGTCATTCCTTCCATGAGCTGCGGGGTGGAGATTGAGCTCATTGGAGTACAAAAAAAAAATTAACAGAGTTTAGGTTAGAGATGCGTTCAGAGCAGTGGCGGCCCGTCCATTAGGGGTGCACGGGCACTGCCCCCCCATCCATGCGCCTGGGCTCCTAATCTACATGCAGGGCGCCGGACGCATGTATTCCAGTGGGGGATTTTTTCTTTTTGAAGCACATGATTAGAGCCTGAGGCTCTAATAGGCTTAAAAAGAGTGGGCTCGAGGCGCAGAGTACTGTGTCCTGAGCCCACCCAGTTGTGTGACAATAGTGAGAGTCGTGAGACCTGTTTGCCGATTGGCTGAAAGGAGAAGCAATCTTATTGTCCAAGGAAGAGAAGGAAGAGGGAGGAGACGCACAGCTGGAGGAGATGTAGGGGAAGACCGACTGACCTACCAGCCGCCAATGTAACTCCAGGGATGGCTCACCCACAGCGGCTCAGTCGTCCAGTATCCAGCACTCCCCGGCTCAGACAGGGGAGAAAGGAGAAGGGGAGGTTGGAGACATCCCGGGCAGGAAATCTGCCTCCTAAGGTGTCCCCGGTGTTCCCCACATTTATGTCCGTCTCCTGGTGGGGGGGGCCTCGTCTCCTGCCGAAGGGGGGTGGCGTTGGTTTGCCAGCCCCCTTAATTATCGAGCACCAGCTGCCACTGGTTCAGAGGACACCCAAGCTCATCTCTACTCATCACTTTTGATCTATTTTTGGCGATTTTTCCACATTTGGTTTAGTAAAGTCAATGTATCTGTGTGCCCTCTGTTTGCTTCTTCTTCATCTATTTTAGCGGTACCCAACCAGTGGCCCGCAGAGCCCTCTGATGTGGCCCGCGACCTCCTACTCTGGGATGGCAAGCCCAGATCGTTGGTTGCCGACCCGCCATCCCAGAGCATCAGTGTTGTGAATGGAGCAAGTGGCTGTGGAGCAGAGCCGAATGAGTTGATGCTTCCTGTATTGCGCCAGCTCCTCTCACGGGTGGCACCAAATAAGTATTGATACCAAGCAAGTAAGTTTATTACTACAATCACAGTGTATATATTGGCATATCTGTTCAGCAGGGGTTACTGGGCCGCTTTCAAACTGATCCGCAGGGTTAACTGCAAAGTGCCATAGACTTCTGTTATTACCCGTGGGTTTGGTGCGCTTTCAGAAAGTGTGCCACACCTGCAGGATATAATAGAAGTCTATGGCGAAGTGCAGCTTACCCGCATAAAAGCCACAGGGACACTGCGCTGCACCCGTGGTGTGGGTAAACCACAGTGCATCATTGTAAAAGCAGCTTTTCACACAATTGGTCCAACCCAATCGGACCCTCCATTCACCTCTATGGAGCAGCAGATGTAAATGGACATGTGACCATTTACACCCGCCTACCCCCAAAAACAGAAGGGGATCCGTCCCCTTCCATCTGAACGGATGGGAGGGCCCATAGAGTAGAGTGGGCCGTGTCTGCTCTTCATACCCAAAAGGCACACGGATCTGTCATCTGCCCGCTACGCTCATTGTGGCCCGCGACCGGTTACCAAGTCGCTTAAGTGGCCCTTGCTCTTCAAAAGGTTTGGCACCCCTCATGTATGTCTTTCTGTCCTGGTTGCCCGCATTCTCATTTCTTGCCCTGGGGTCACAGTAATTGACTGTAAGATGAGATCTCCGTAATGGAGTCACAAACAGCAATATTAATCTCACAGATGATCCTTCTACCAACCTCTATGCCCCTCCCTACCAGTGGCTGCTGGTGCTCAATATTTTGGGGGGGTGGAAAACAATTATTCACCCCCTCATTCGCACAATCACCATCCCTCCCAAACCCCCCGCCCCGTCTGGTCTTACCTTAGGAGGCTGCTCCTCGCTCCATGGTAAATGGTAAATAGAGTGGCAACCTCAGCCTGGACTCCAACCAGGCCACGCCCCCAACACGTTTCACTCCGACCACCAGAGCTTAGTCAGGACGGGAAGGCAGCGATCAGTCCAACCTTACCTTAGAAGGCTGCTCCTCACTCCAGGCTACCGGCAGAACAGACATTGCTTCTCCTCCTCGGCCAAACAGGAAGTGGGTCTTATGACTCAATTGGCTGGAAGTCCTAAGACTCTAGAGAACAATAGGATGGCCCCTGGAAGTCGCACATCTAGGTGTCTTGGAATGGTAAATAAAGTGGCAACCTCAGCCTGGACTCCAACCAGGCCACACCCCCAACGCGTTTCACTCCGCCCACCAGAGCTTAGTCAGGACGGGAAAGCAGCGATCAGTCCAGCCTTACCTTGGAAGGCTGCTCCTCGCAATAGGCTTCGTTGCTTTTCCTCCCGGCCGAACAGGAAGTGGGTCCTGAGACCCAATTGGCTGTGAGTTGTAAGACTCCCTGGAAAATTGGGTCTCAGGACACGCTTCCTGATTGGCTGGGAGGAGGAGCAGGAAGACATTAGGAAATACTCATTTGCTAATGTCACATAACAGGGTGGGCTCAGGGCACAGTGCTCTGCGCCCCAAGCCCTCCCTTTTCTGAAGCCAGTTAGAGCCTCAACCCATTAAAATCCATGCGTCCAACACCCTGCATGTAGATTGGGGGCTGGGCGCATGGATTAGGGGGCGGCGCCCCTGCGCCCTACATGGACGGGCTGCCACTGCTCTCTATTATGTCCTGCTGCCACATAGGGGCCAGTGGAAGGAAGTGCAGTGTACAATAATCCTGCACAACCAGAAGGGGAAACTTCTCTTCTAGGTCTTATTTTATGACAATTCACTTTAACAGCGTAGACTCTCATACTTTTGTCTTTACATTGTCACTTTAAATATAGATTGCTTTATGAAATGGAAACCAAAATGAAGCTTTTGCATTGTTGTCGGTCTGCTAAATAAAATTAAATATTCACCTGTCCTATGCACGGTCACATAGGTTGGAATTTTTTTATTATTTTTGAGTTTATAGGAATTGATATCATCATTTATTCCTGGATAATAATAATCTGTTTTTTCCACATCGATGATCTTTATGGAGCAATCGTTTCCTGTATTCCCAGTAAGAAATGTCCGTCCTTTATATTCCTCTGCCACATCACTCGGGGTTTTGTTGTTGAAGATTTTGGCTTGGCTATTTACTAAGTACCAGAAGAAATTAAAATCTTTAGCATCTTCAGGATGGGTGAATGTGCAGGGGATTTCCACACAGGTATCTTTTCCAATTCCAATATATCTTGGGATTTCAAAAGTCCATTTATCGCATGACTGGTCCTCAGAGCATCCTGAGTGAAGAAAAAAAATGAAAAATAAATATATCTATATTCCTGCAAAATTAAAGGGTTTGAAATGATCACTGCGTAAAACAACCCATTCCGGTGAAAAAAAAAAAAAAATCAAAGGCAAAAATGTTTTGTATAGTTGTAAAAAAATATATATATAATATTATATAGAAAATATTTTTATATATTATATATTATTATATCTAATAATATATAATATAATACATTAATAATACATTGTTTCCCTATTTTATAAGTGATCACATTCCCTTGATTCTCAGCTGCATAAGAGCTGGGGGGAGGAGAAGCAGCAGCATGCTGAGCTTTCTAGTGAACAGCTGTGCAGAGGGGGGTGTATCAGGACAAGTCTAATCATTGGAGGAGAGCACAGCATAGCCAGAGAACTGGCCACAGTGTGCTCTCCTGCTTAGTGTGGTCAGTTTTTGATAGGAAAGCAGAGGGACTGGCAGGAACACCTTGGGTTTCACACAGAGGAAGCATTACAAAGGGAACAGGAGACTTTCTCATGCAAGTACATGGTACAGCAGGCACACACACTATATTGCCAAAAGTATTGGGACACCTGCCTTTACATGCACATGAACTTTAATGGCATCCCAGTCTTAGTCCGTATTCAGTTGCCCCACCCTTTGCAGCTATAACAGCTTCAACTCTTCTGGGAAGGCTGTCCACAAGGTTTAGGAGGGTGTCTATGGGAATGTTTGACCATTCTTCCAGAAGCGCATTTGTGAGGTCAGGCACTGATGTTGGATGAGAAGGCCTGGATCACAGTTTATGCTCTAATTCATCCCAAAGGTGTTCTATCGAGTTGAGGTCTGGACTCTGGGTGGGGTAGGGGTAACTTGGATGGGGTAGGGAATTTTAGGATGCCCAACTTGAAAATGTCCAGAACTATGAACAAAGGGACACATCCTCGCTATTTACAAAAGTCCTCTTTGTCCTTCCTCCTGCAGCTGCTGATCACTCCTGTGGGAACTAGCATGATTTTGCTAGCTTAGCAAAGGCCCATTAAAGGCAGGAATGCTTAGTCCCTTGACCAGTGGCGGCCCGTCCATTAGGGGCGCACGGGCACCGCCCCCCCTTTCCATACGTCCAGCCCCTGATCTACATACAGGGCACCAAATGCATGGATTCCAATGGGGGGTGTTTTTTTGAAGCAGAGGCTCTAATAGGTTTAAAAAAAGGGTGGTCTCGGGGCGCAGAGCACTGTGCCCCGAGCCCTCCCAGTTGTGTGGCGATAGTGAATGAATATTCGCTATTTTCGCACTAAATCTTCTCCTCGTCAATCAGGAAGCGGGTTGTGTGAGTTTTTACCAGCTTATGTTACATTCACACCCTTACACGTTTTTTTTGTATTTTTTCACAATTCATTTAGATTATCACAGTTTACATACTCTCTCCACATGGGATGGGTGTCATGTCGACCCGGCCTGCCTTTGGGCTCCGTCTGTTTGGGTAAGGCTCAGCCCACCTCAGCCCCGGGGCAGACAAATTGTCTGGGGCTCCCCATCCATTGATATCAGCTGGGCACTGTTCAGCTGACTTGTGAGTACAGATCCTTTGCCCCCTACAGCTTTTTCTCCCTTTTAGAGGGTAGCAGTCAATTAACATACATCTTTTATATTTATAGTTATACACTCGCACCTAACTCCTGACGAATGGCAGAGAGCCATGAAACGCGTAGAGTTTTTAGGGTGCCCTGACAAGATCGGCTTACTATTTTGCAATTTTATTGGCCTGTGTATACAATTTTATGTATTTGAATATGTGTCAATATGTATATCTACATGGAAGCTTTTTTACATATGGTTTATTGCTAGCTAACAATGCATTATGTACTGTATCTCCAGACTATGGAATGTTCATATGTACCTGTATTTGTTCAATAAAATATACATATATATTCCATGCAATATCTGTCTGCATTGACATCCTTCATTTAAAGTCCCACTTTCTCTTTTCCCCTGGTTTTACAAGTGGGTTGTGAGACCCGTTTCCCGATTGGCCAAAACATGAGGCAGGAGGTAAGGAGGAGACGCACGGCGGAGAGGACACTGGAGCTGCTGTCCACAGCCCGCTGCCTAGATGGGGTCCGCCATGATCGAGGACAACGGAGCTGCTGCCCGCAGCCCGCCATCTAGATGGGGTAAGTGCCAGACTGACCGGCAGACAGTGGGGGTTGGGGGGGTAGTAATGCTGCCACCGGCGGCTGCCCAGGGGGCTGGTTGTTTGCCCCCCCTCAAAAAAAACCCACCAGCCACCACTGCCCTTGACAAAGTGCAATAGGAGTGAACAGCATGATATTTCTCCTTCTGCTTCACTGTGGCTACTGATCCCAGTTCCACTTGCTTGCAAAAAATGCTAGTCCACCTGGCTGCCACCAGGCTGATCTTCCTCCCAGTCCTCCTGACTGACTCTCTGCCCCAGTCCTGCCTGACTGGCACAGTTCCATGGAGATTCCCCAGAGCAAGGATGAAGTCTAAGCCCCCTGCTGTCTTCACAGAGCACTGTTACAGCTGACAGTCTATCCCCTTGTGTTATCCCTACTCACTGTCTGTCTTTGTTCTGTCCCATTGCCTCTCCTGAAGGTTCTCCTTCAACTGCCTCCTGTGGTGGGATCCTTCTAGGTCAGCTTGAGGTGTCACCCCTCCCCGGCAGCAGGTTCCCTCAAGGGCCACCGACAGCCTCTCCTAAGCACTTTATCTCCATCTTCACCCCGACTCCCCAGCTGGAATGGCCCATGTGTATCTATGAAGTTCATCTTAGCCCCTGCCAGCCCACACCTGAGGCCCTATAAATATTCATTAGTTCCTCCTAACCCCCACCTTCTAGTTCTAGAAGGCTGCCAAGATGAGTCACCCAGCCCTGGACTCTAGTAACCCTTACCCAATTAAGACTCACAGGCAGAGAAGTACAGTATCTCACAAAAGTGAGTACACCCCTCACATTTTTTAAAATATTTTATTATATCTTTTCATGCGACAACACTGAAGAAATTACACTTTGTCGCAATGTAAAGTAGTGAGTGTACAGCTTGTATAACAGTGTAAATTTGCTGTCCCCTCAAAATAACTCAACACACAGCCATTAATGTCTAAACCTCTGGCAACAAAAGTGAGTACACCCCTAAGCGAAAATATCCAAATTTGGCCCAATTAGCTATTTTCCCTCCCCGGTGTCATGTGACTCGTTAGCGTTACAAGGTCTCAGATGTGAATGGGGAGCAGGAGTGTTAAATTTGGTGTCATCGCTCTCACTCTCTCATACTGGTCACTGGAAGTTCAACATGGCACCTCATGGCAAAGAACTCTGAGGATCTGCAAAAAAAAAAAAGAATTGTTGCTCTATATAAAGATGGCCTAGGCTATAAGAAGATTACCAAGACCATGAAACTGAGCTGCAGCAAGGTGGCCAAGACCATACAGTGGTTTAACAGGACAGGTTGCACGCAGAACAGGCCTCGCCATGGTCAGCCAAAAAAGTTGAGTGCCGTGCTCAGCGTCATATCCAGAGGTTGTCTTTGGGAAATAGACGTATGAGTGCTGCCAGCATTGCTGCAGAGGTTGAAGGGGTGGGGGGGTCAGCCTGTCAGTGCTCAGACCATACACCGCACACTGCATCAAATTGGTCTGCATGGCTGTTGTCCCAGAAGAAAGCCTCTTCTAAAGATGATGCACAAGAAAGCCTGCAAACAGTTTGGTGAAGACAAGCAGACTAAGGTCATGGATTACTGGAATTATGTCCTGTGGTCTGATGAGACCATGATAAACTTATTTGGTTCAGATGGTGTCAAGCGTGTGTGTCGGCAACCAGGTGAGGAGTGCAAAGACAAGTGTGTCTTGCCTACGGTCAAGCACGGAGGTGGGAGTGTCATGGTCTGGGGCTGCATGAGTGCTGCCTGCAGTTCATTGAGGGAACCATGAATACCAACATGTACTGTGACATACTGTAGCAGAGCATGATCCCCTCCCTTCGGAGACTGGGCCGCAGGGCTGTATTCCAACATGATAAAGACCCCAAACACACCTCCAAGATGACCACTGCCTTGCTAAAGAAGCTGAGGGTAAAGGTGATGGACTGGCCAAGCATGTCTACAGACCTAAACCCTATTGAGCATCTGTGGGGCATCCTCAAATGGAAGGTGGAGGAGCACAAGGTCTCTAACATCCACCAGCTCTGTGATGTCGTCATGGAGGAGTGGAAGAGGATTCTAGTGGCAACCTGTGAAGCTCTGGTGAACTCCATGCCCAAGAGGGTTAAGGTAGTGCTGGAAAATAATGGTGGCCACACAAAATATTAACAACTTTGGGGCCCAATTTGGACATATTCACTTAGGGGTGTACTCACTTTTGTTGCCAGCAGTTTAGACATTAATGGCTGTGTGTTGAGTTATTTTGAGGGGACAGCAAATTTACACTGTTATACACGCTGTACACTCACTAACTCACTACTTTACATTGTAGCAAAGTAATTTCTTCAGTGTTGTCACATGAAAAGATAGAATAAAATATTTACAAATATGTGAGGGGTGTACTTACTTTTGTTACTGTACGTGTTTCTGTTTTTTTTCCTATTCATACTTGCCTAGGTGGATGCTGCATCTGTCCCCCGGCACCTTTGCAGTGAAAACCGAGCGATCGAACAGCGCCAATCACTCACAGCCCCGTGAGCAGAGAGCTGTAGGCTGTCAGTCACAGCTCTCTACTCATTTTCCTCCATGCTTATTGGAGCGCTGAGCTGTGGAGGCTCCCTGAGAGGCTGAGCGGGGTGTCCGTCCAAGGACCTGGCAGATCTAGATTCCCATTGTCGGGATTGTGCCTGGACGGACATCCGTGGCGTCATCAGAGAGTGGATTTCAGTCTGCTTTCTGCTGAAAATGGGTCACAGGAGTGCAAAACGAATTGCACTCCTGTGATCCATAGGAGAAGCCCAGCCATACGAGCTTTGGCTGGACTTTTCCTTTAAACATGAGGTACATTTTCCTACACTACCACTTCTAGTAGCACACACTAGAGCAGGGGTAGGGAACCTGCAGCTCTCCAGTTGTTGTAGAACTACATTTCCCATCGTGCTTCTGGGAGTAATTGTATCCATCAGCCTTGCAATGCCTCATGGGAAATGTAGTTCTACAACAGCTGGAGAGCCACAGGTTCCCTACCCCTGCACTAGAGGGTTTTTTTTATTTTTGCGTCATGAAACAGGTTCATCTTGAGGAACAAAAACTCCATCTATGTATCCAGCTCTCACCTGAGAAGAAGCATCCCAAAGGTGTTATTAAGCTGAATTCCACAACATAAACAGAAGGGTCCAGCAATGGGATAAGAATACGTGCAAAGGTTCGGGGAAGACTGAAAGCAAATGAGTACCAAAGGCAGTTCATTTTGCAAGGGAATTTTCCCCAGAGCTTAGTAAATGAGATGAAGCTCTATGGGCTTCCTTCATCCAATCATGTATAAGCAAAAAATGATTTATTTATTTTTTTGCAATTGTTTTCCTTGAGTATGATTTCATTTTCTTTACGAAATGAAATTTCATCACATTCACTAAGCTCTGGGGAAATACCCCTTGCAAAGTGAACTGCTTATTTGCATTCAGTAAATCAACCCTGGTGTCCGTCTCTTTATTAGCCAAAGCAAAGCTGTTTCTTCGGCTCTTTGAACACAGTCTCAGTTAATGGCAGGGAGGAACAACACTTTGGCTCTAGCAATGTGCTTCAGAGAAATTTGGTTGACAGGACACTGCTATGCGTAAATATTAAGAGAAGGGAGGAATTAATAACAGTTTCCTGAACGCAAACCTGCTGCTTTTCTGAGAGAATAGGAGCAGCAACTCCCCCATTCTAAGTCACTTTGTGTCTCTGCTCCCTACCCGCCTCCAAACATTGACCCTTGGTTCCACCCCACCCACCTCCAAGTACTGACCCTTGGTTCCACTCCTACCCACCTCCGAGCACTGACCCTTGGTTCCACTCCTACCCACCTCCGAGCACTGAACCTTGGTTCTGCTCCTACCCACCTCCAAGTACTGACCCTTGATTCCACTCCTACCCACCTCCAAGCACTGAGCCTTGGTTCTGCCCCTGCCCACTTCCGAGCACTGACCCTTGCTTCCACTCCTACGCACCTCCGAGCACTTACCCTTGGTTCTGCCTCTACCCCCTCTGAGCACTGACCCTTGGCTCTGCCCCTACCCACCTACGAGCACTGACCCTTGGTTCTGCTCCTACCCACCTCTGAGCACTGACCCTTGGTTCTGCCCCTACCCACCTCTGAGTACTGACCCTTTGTTCTGTCCCTACCCACCTCCAAGCACTGACCATTGGCTCCTCCCATACCAACCTCTAAGCACTGACCCATGGTTCTACCCCTACCCACCTCTAAGCACTGACCATAGGTTCTGCTCCTTACCACCTCCAGGCACTGACTCATGGTTCCACACCTATCAAGCTCCGAGCACTGACCCTTGGTTCTGCTCCTACCCACCTCCGAGCACTGACCCTTGGTTCCACCCCTACTAACCTCCAAGCATTGACCCTTGGCTCCGCCCCCTACCCACCTTCAAGTAATGACCCTTGGTTACACCCCTACCAACCTCCAAACACTGACCATTGGTTCTGTCCCTACCCACCTCTGAGCACTGACCCTTGGTTCTGCCCCTACCCACCTCCGAGCACTGACCCTTGGTTCCACTCCTACCCACCTCCGAGCACTGACCCTTGGTTCCGCTCCTACCCACCTCTGAGCACTGACCCATGGTTCTGCTCCTACCCACCTCTGAGTACTGACCCTTGGTTCCGCCCCTACCCACCTCTGAGCACTGACCCTTGGTTCTGTCCCTACCCACCTCTGAGCACTGACCCTTGGCTCCTCCCCTACCAACCTCTAAGCACGGACCCATGGTTCTACCCCTACCCACCTCTAAGCACTGACCCTTGGTTCTGCTCCTTACAACCTCCAGGCACTGACCCATGGTTCCACACCTACCAATCTCCGAGCACTGGCCCATGGTACTGCCCCTACTCACCTCCAAGCACTGACCCTTGGTTCTGCTCCTACCCACCTTCGAGCACTGACCCTCGGTTCCACCCCTACTAACCTCCGAGCACTGACCCTTGGCTCCGCCCCCTACCCACCTCCGATTAATGACCCTTGGTTCCACCCCTACCAACCTCCAAACACTGACCCTTGATTCCGCCACTACCCACCTCCAAGCACTGACCCTTGGTTCCGCCTTTACCCACCTCTGAGCACCCTTGGTTTCATACCCTACCCAGCTCCCAGTACAGCCCCTTATAGAGAATATAGAGCCAAGGATCTTTTGTAGTGCTAAGTAATTTGTATGGAATTTGGTAATGATAGCAGGAAAAGCAATAAAATAGATCCCCCACAGCCAGCAGCAATGGACTCCCCAGCAACAATAGAACCCCAGCAGCAATAACAGATCTTCAAGCAGCCAGCATCAATAGACTCTCCAGCATCCAGCAACAGTAGACCCCATCCCTAAACTGTAGATCCCTTCCAGCAACAATTGACCCACACTAACAAAAGATCCTCCACCAGCAACAATATATTTAAAAAAAAGGTCCTCATTATTATTATTATTATTATTATTATTATTATACAGGAATAATGTAGCATCAACAGCTTGTGCTGTACAAGTAAAGTGAAAAGTGAAACAGTTGTTACAATACAATTCAAGACAAGAGTGATTAGAGAGCCATGCCTGTGGGCACTTACAATGTAAAAGTAAAGAGCAAGTGATATAAAAGGTAATAACTGTATGGGAATAAGTTAATGCAGAAAGTAAAAGTCCGGTTTTCAGGTGAAATTGGGATAGGCTTCCCTAAGGAGATAACTTTTTAACCACTTCAGCCCCAGAAGGATTTCCCCCATTAGGACCAGAGCCCTTTTTGCGATTCGGCACTGCGTCGCTTTAACTGACAATTGTGCGGTCATGCGGCGTTGTACCCAAACAAAATGTGGGTCCTTTTTTCCCACAAATAGAGCTTTCTTTTGGTGGTATTTGATCACCTCTGCGTCATTTCTGATCACCGCTATAAACAAAAAATAGTGACAATTTTGCAAAAAAAAAAAAAAAAACAATATTTCTTGCTTTTTGCTAAAATACTAATCCAAAAAAATATATAAAAAAGCAATTTTTTAATTGGTTTTGGCCGATTTATATTCTTCCTCAAATTTTTGGTAAAAAAAAAAAATCGCAAACGGCGTATATTGATTCGTTTGCACAAAAGTTGCCGCATTTACGAATGATGAGAATTAATTTATGGGGTTTTTATTTATTTATTTTTACTAGTAATGGCGGCGATCTGCGATTTTTAGCGGCACTGCGACATTGCGGTGGACATATCGGCCCATTTTAACATTTTTTTGGGACCGTTGGCATTTATACAGCAACCAGTGCTATGATAATGCGCTGATTACTGTGTAAATGTCACTGGCAGGGAAGGGGTTAACCTGCAGGAGGCGCTCTAAGGGTTAAGTGTGTTTCCTGTGTGTGTCTCTATCTGTATGGGGGCCAGGCTGAGTGGAGGAGGGGAGTGATCACGGCTCCCATATACAGGTAGCCTGCGATCACATTCCTTCCCCCGTCAGAGCAGAGATCCGTGTGTTTACATACAGAGACCTCCATTCTGTCACTGCGGGGAAGCAATTATGGGTAGCCGGCAGACATCGAGTCCACCCTACCTGGTCCCTGGCTCCCCTGGAACAAAGTGAGCGTGCCTCCGGTGGCGCACGGGCGATCTCGCAGCCACGTTTTGCAAATATCGTGCCACTTTGCCGCAGCCAGGCGACAGCGGGCGGTCGGCAAGTGGTTAAGGATTGTTTAAAGAAGGACAGATTAGGAGAAAGGGGAACAGGCTGGGGTAGGGAGTTGCAGAGGATGGGAGTGGCTCTGGAGAAGTCCTGGAGAGGGTCATGGAAGGAGGTGTGTATTTGTACAGGGAATGTTTCCAACACCATGAGATGGATGGAATGAGTTCTCTTAACTGTCACTTTGTTGAGATTGTTCTCATTAATGTAATTCAATGAATGGACTATTGTTTAACAGCATTACCTGTGACTTTGACCAGGACACTTTAGCTGTTATTAAGGATGTAGGAATTGATCTCTTCACTTATTCCTGGATAAAACCGCTGTGTCTCAGTCACATTCTTGATTCTCAGTGTGCAGCTGTTTGGTCCATCAGTAACAAGAGTCGTCCGTCCTCTGTACTCTTCTATAACCTGAGAGGGGTCTTTACTATTGAAGATCTGGGGGTATCCTATAGCCATGTACTTATACCAAATCAGATTGACCTCACTGTGGTCTATAGGAGCAGTGAATGTGCAGGGAATGGTCACATCAGAATTCTTCAGGACTTTCATGGAGTTTGGAAATGAGAAGGACCATTCCTTTCTCTCCTCGTCTGATGACACCACTATAAAATACAAAAACAGAGAAAATGTATCATAGATAATAGGGGGCAATAAATTGAAACCAAGCCTAATAACAATGCTAACAGGGCATGGGTCATGATTTATGGATCAGGTTCATCTTGGCAAGTACTCTAATTTTATAGCCATATTTTAATAAGATAATTAAAAACTGCTAATATTTGGCTCCCACTGCTATTTTTTATGTCTGGAGGTGCCACGCCATCCTTCTCTAACTTTTTTAATTTGACCACCTCCTGCCCACCAATGATGGGCGAGCATTGGTTCTCTCGTTCCGGGAAGACCTCATATGACGTCATCCTACTCTCGCAGTCAGGGCTGGGGCAAGGATTTTTGACACCCTAGGCGAAACCTCATTTTGTCGCCCCCTGTTTGGCTCCACCCCTAACTCCACCCCCTTTGCCCTATGCATGTATATGATGGAGATGGCAGAGGTGGAGATTTTTGCAGTGCCTCTCTACCTATTTCTTTAGCCATAGTCCACAGGCCTGCACCTGTGCCTCTGGACCCAGCCTAAAGACAAATAATGGCAACACCGGCTCGCTTCTACATGCCAGCCATGGTCCGCAGGTATATGGAAAGGCTGGGGTAGTATATGGACAGGCTAGGGTAGTATATGGACAGGCTAGGGTAGTATATGGGCAGGCTAGGGTAGTACATGGACAGATTGGGTTAGTACATGGACAGGCTGGGGTAGTATATGGACAGGGGCTTGGCGCCCTGGGCAGCAGTGCACCCTAGGCGGCCGCCTACTCCGCCTAGTGGTAGAGCCGGCCCTGCTCGCAGCTCGGTGATCAGTGGTGCGCTCTGCCCCTGGGACACAGCGCATTGCCGATCTCAGTAAAGAGCCGATGACGAGGCTCTTTACCCATGTGATCAGCTGTGCCCAAACCCATCTGATCACATGTGAACAAGGAAATGCAGATTATCAGCATTCCTCTCCTCACACTGAGAGTGTGGGGAGAGGAGAGCCAATCAGCAGCATTTACTCACAGGGGAGATCTGCACAGATAATCAGGGCACAAATTATCAGTGCACCTGCAACAGTGCCTAGCAGTGATGCCAGTCAGTGCTACCTATCAGTGCCTGCTCATCGGTGCTGTCCATCAGTGTCCATATGTGCCACCTATCAGTGCCCATCAGTTCCATCTATCCGGGCTCATCAGTGCTGCATATCAGGTGGACACCAGATAATGTCAGACGTGCTGACGAAACGCGTTGGGTGGGATCTTGCGTGGCCCGTCACTTCCGCCATTGTGTGGAGCGCATATTGGCGTCCCTGCAAAAATCGTGAGCTCTGTTAAATTTTATCCATCATAAGTGTAACTTTTATAGCGTGTATTTTAATAAACATTATATGCTTCACCATTGGAGGTATCTTACTCTTTTTATACCCTTGTTTGGGAAATCTAATTTGTGTTTAAGTTTGCTGGCCCCGCTGATCGGCCGAGAGGAACATCAGAAACGGCATCCTCATTCTGCTTAATGTGACTCCCTGTAATGGGGGTCATGTAAATCCGGTGAGTGGTCTGTGTGTCTGGTGTTGGTGTAGGGGAACATATAATAATCACTGTCGTGTGGAACTGATAAGAAGACAGCAGTCAAGTCACCATCTATTATTTACCATCTGCATCCAGTTGGAGACACCTGGTGGCTGTATATGGACATTGCACAGAATGCACTTTATTTCAGCACTTGATATTTATTCATTTAAAGCGGACCTTCAGTCATTTTTTTCAGTTTTCCATCTATTAAATCTTCTGCCCTTGTTGTTTTAACTTTGGATAATAAAACATTTTTTTTCTGCCAGTAAATACCTTATACAGCCCACTTCCTGTTTCTTGTCTGCTCATTAGCCTAGGCTTATGACATCATGCACAGCTCTATCTCTCACTCTTGTGAGAGTTCCCCAGGAAGGGGGAGGGAATGAGTCATAAGAGGGCCAATGAAAGCTGCGGAGTTGGAGGTGTGCCTCTGTGTGTCTGTGTAAATCCAGGAAGCGAACAGGCAGCAGCTTGAGTTGCCCACAGTTAAAATGGCTGCAGCCAGACTCAGTGGAAGGAGATTTCTGCAGCATATTTGGCAAGTACAGAATGAAAGTATATATAGCATAATTTGCAAAGTGGTTGGAGGGAAGCTTCAGAACGGTAAAGATGTTTTTATTACAAATTATGTGAGCACACCTCCAGCTCTGCAGCCCTGCAGCTCTCATTGGCCCTCTTATGACTCACCCCCTCTGCCTTCTAGGCAAACTCTCAGGCAAGTGAGAGAGAGAGCTGTGCATGATGCCATAAGCCTAGGCTAATAACCAGACAAGGAACAGGAAGTGGTCTGTATAAGGTATTTACTGGCAGAAAAAAATGTTTTACTGTCTAAAGTCAAAACAACAAGGGCAGAAGATTTAATAGATGGAAAGTTGAAAAAAAAATGTTAAAAATAGTGTACGTGTCGAGAGAGAGAGTGAACGGACTCTCAAACGGATCTTCCGTCTCCCCCACTCAGTATTCTCCCGGTTACTCTCGACGTCCCGACGTCTCGACCTCCACACGAGTGTATTAAACATTATTTTTGTAGAAATGGCAAGACTTCGAAGGGAGGTTGGTGAAACGTTTAATACGATATATATGAAAGTAAGACATGAACGGTTTATACGACGTCTTTAGAGGAAGGTGACTCAGACCGACGTCGGTAAAATTGACACCCGTTGAGTTCGACGACGGACAAGCGAAGGACCTAAATGTGTCTGTGTGTCTCCGTGTGGAGGTTGAGGCG
>BLSH010203911.1:414867-436216 GCA_018402905.1 Glandirana rugosa
ATCCTGCATTACAGAAAGATCTGATTGTGGACTAGGTAGAGATTACTACTACTACTGCTTTTAGGGACAGATTGCAGATCTCATCCTGCATTACAGAACGATCTGACTGGACTAGGTAGAGTCTACTGCTTAGAGGGACAGATTATTGTTCTAAAATCATCTCCTAGTTCTATAGGGTCAGGTTCCTGCTGTTGCTGTAAGGGACAGATTATTGTTCTAAAATCATTTTACTTCCTTTTGCAGCCCTCTAGCACTTTCCAGGACTCTTTTACAGTCATTTTTGTGCCGAAAAGTTTGGGTCCCCATTGACTTCAATGGGGTTCGGGGTAAAGTTCGGGTCAAGTTCGGTACCGAACCCAGACTTTTTCCCGAAGTTTGGCCGAACCCACCGAACCCGAACATCCAGGTGTTCGCTCAACTCTACGTGTAACCTATTTGTTGTGGAATTACCAGATCTCCTTTCCCATTAGATGTTTTTTTAATTTTGCTCTGTCCTTCCCAGGGATTAGCATGTTATCACCACATGCCGAATAAGCAATAGCACAGCTTCAGAAATTGGGTAGTTATCCTTTAACCACTTACCGACCGCCTACCGCATGTTTACTGTGGCAGGTCGGCTCTGTTGCGCAAAATCACGTACCTGTACGTGATTTTGTGCAACAGCCACTCGGGGGCGCAATTGCGCGCTGATTGGACACAGGGGGAATCCAATCATAGGGTCCATTGGACGCGTTGTCCACCAGCCACCCCCGATCGCTCCCCACGGAGATAGATCGGCGGTCTGCCGATGTAGACAAGGAAGACCGCCGTTCTGTCAGGCATGGACACAGTGATCTTGTGTTCCTGCTTGTGTCCATTCAGCGAGACCATTTTTTAATACCAAAAATGTTTTACCATTCTGAATCTTAACTCTTATTTTTCATGTGGCTAAGTTTATTCTTGATCAGGAACCTGTTATGAATTCCCCCCTTTCTCTTTAGTGTCCTGTCAACCAAATTTCTCTTAAGCATATCACTAGAGCCAAAGTGTTGTACCACGTAGCCATTGACTGAAACTGAAACCACAGCTTTGCTTTGGCTAATGAAGAGCCGGGCCACAGTAAAGAAGCACAAACAGGGAACACGCTTAACCCTTTGATCACCCCTGATGTTAACCCCTTCCCTGCCAGTGTCATTTATACAGTGACAGTGCATTTTCTTAGCACTGATCACTGTAATAATGTCACCGGTGCCCAAAAAAGTGTCAAAAGTGTCAGTTAGGTGTCCGATCTGTCTGCCGCAATGTCGCAGTCCCGCTAAAAATCGCCGTCATTACTAGTAAAAAATAAATAAAAATGCCATAAATATATCCCTTAATTTGTAGATGCCATAACTTTTGCGCAAACCAATCAATATACTGTATATACTCGAGTATAAGCCGAGTTTTCCAGCACATTTTTTGTGCTGGAAAAGCCCCCCTTGGCTCATACTCGAGTCAGTGTCCCACACCATCTCATCTATGGGCACCTGCAGCCTCTGTGGGTGATCCGAGAAGTCTATGTATGTGCACTGAACAGAGCACATACATAGACTGGCTGCACAGTGACTGCTAGTGATTGGCTTGTCACTGTGCTGTGGGATGAGAAAGTACTGTGCTCCCTGTCCCTGTGTAATGGCTACAATACCTGTGTAATGGCTGCAATCCCTGTATAATGGCTACAATCCCTGTGTAATGGCTACAATCTCTGTGTAATGGCTGAATCCCTGTGTAATGGCTACAATCCCTGTGTAATGGCTACAATACCTGTGTAATGGCTACAATCCCTGTGCAATGGCTGAGTCCCTGTGTAATGGCTACAATACCTGTGTAATGGCTGCAATCCCTGTATAATGGCTACAATCCCTGTGTAATGGCTGCAATCCCTGTGCTCTGGCTACAATCTCTGTGTAATGGCTGAATCCCTGTGTAATGGCTACAATCCCTGTGTAATGGCTACAATACCTGTGTAATGGCTACAATACCTGTGCAATGGCTGAGTCCCTGTGTAATGGCTTGGTAATTTACCAGTAGCTGCTGCAGTTCCCACCCTAGGCTTATACTTGAGTCAATACGTTTTCCCAGGTTTTTGCGGTAAAATATTATATTCGGGTCAACTTATACTCGAGTATATACGGTACACTTATTTTGGAAAAGTTTACAGTGCTCCTCCTCCCCGCAGTTGATAATACATGTTCCTCCTTATTATCTTAATGTGCAAATGTTCCACTCAGTAAAAGTAGAAATGCCAATGTAAACAATTACAAAGGATAATCTACGGTGTGCAAAATTGCTGACAGTGATAAATAAAATGAAAACATTTATATTGCAGTAAAAAAATTATAGAATCGAGTGGATATACCGCACTAATGCTAGAGTAAGGAGAGCAGAAACTCCAAACCCACAATATGGACCAAAGTAGTACATTAAGAAAGGGGACTGTGCTAGAAGCACATGCAATGTGTTTTTTACCAAAAATATGTAGCAGAATATATATTGGCCTAATTTGATGAAGAAATTATATTTTTTTTGATTTTTTTATTGGATGTGATTTATAACAGAAAGTAAAAAATATATATATATATATTTTTTTTTTAAATTGTCGCTCTTTTTGTGTTTATAGTGCAAACAATAAAAAATACAAACTGCAGAGGCGATCAAATGCCACCAAAAGAAAGCTCTATTTGTGGGAAAAAAAGGACATCAATTGTATTTGAGTACAACGTCGCACGCCCGCGCAATTGTCAGTTATAGAGTAATGCAGTGCCCTATCGCAAAAATGGCCTGGTCAGGAAGGGGGTGAAACCTTCCGGGGCTGAAGTAGTTAATATAAACTTTGATAATTTGTTGTTATCCATGCCTCCTGATTCGATGATAGGCAATGTAGTTTAAATAAACAAATTGCTTCCTCAAGCTTCCTTTTTCCTATGTAAAATCCCTCCTCTGATCCCACTGGAAATATGCTTTTTGTTTATTTTATTTATTTATTTATTTTTCTTTTTACTTTTTTTTTAAATCAGGTCATTTTTATTGAACATTTTTCAATAACAAAGAAAAAAGAACAACTGTTACATCATCCACATTTGCAATGGACTGCAAACATTGTACATAATTATTGGTATAAGTAAAAATAAAACAAAGAAAGAAAACTATTCCATTACAGGAAATGATTGGACTCACAGATTGTGCAAACACAAAAAAATAGGTTATCAAATGCCAAAAAACAACCATCTCACAGCGACATGCATTGTCTTTAGGTAAGAAATGTTTCAATATTCTTTTTTATTTTTTTTTTAGAAATATTCGTCAAATAAATATGAAATACTGCTTACAGCCAGCGGGTGACAACAGTGACAATAATTCATTTTGAGTAACTTTTCAGAAGGCTGCAGTATAACAGATACAACATACACACAGTTGAAAAAAAAAATCTCCAGATATTAAAGATGGTGAATATCTGATTTATCTGTTGCAGAGTAAATAGGTGTGGAGCTAATGCTGGGCTTTCTTTTTTGCAAACAATACAATTTCAGAAATCTGGTTTACTTCTATGTTGTCCACATTCCTTGCAGTGCAGGGAATGCACTGCACACATCAACAGGATACTGTAACAGATAACATTTGCACCCCAGTTGGATGAGTTGAGGACTCCCCCCTTCCCCTTTTTTCACATATACAGTGGGTAAAATAATTATTTGATCCCCTGCATATTTTGTACGTTTGCCCACTTACAAAGAAATGAAGGGTCTATAATTTTTATCATAGGTGTATTTTAACCACTTCAATACTGGGCACTTAAACCCCCTTCCTTCCCGGACCAATTTTCAGCTTTCAGCGCTGTTGCAGTTTGAATGACAATTGCGCGGTCATGCGACACTGTACCCATAAGAAATTTTTATCATTTTTTTCACACAAATAGAGCTTTCTTTTGGATGTATTTAATCACCCCTGGGTTTTTTATTTTTTTGCGCTATAAATTAAAAAAGACTGAAAATTTTCAAAAACAATGCATTTTTCTTCGTTTCTGTTATAAAATTTTGCAAATAAGTAATTTCTCTTCATACTTTTTGACCAAAAATGATACTGCTATATTTCTTTGGTAAAAATAACCCAAATCTGAGTTTATTTGGTGTTGGCGGACAGACAGATGTTTTGGGGACTGTTACAGATGTGATTGGGGACATACAGATGTTTTGGGGACTGTTTTATGGGGACACTGATGTGTATGGGGACAGGGGTATCAGTGTGCTTGGTGCACTGTGTGGGGGGCGATCTGTGACAGCTTTCTGCATGAAATCCTCATCATGCAGAGAGCTGTCACATAGCTGCAGCTTCCCCCCTCCCCCCCCCCCACTGAGCTCTCACTGGGGGGAGAACTGTCACAGAGACGCTTGTCTCTGTTTACAATGTGACAGCTGTGATTGGACACAGCCGTCACATGATTGGGAGGGCCAATCACAGCGTCCATATCCCGATCTGTGCTCAACTGGATCCTGTGATCATAATGATCACAGGATCCAGCCGCAGAGCGCCGCGTGGCCGCGCTGCGAGCTCCCGTTCTGCAGGACGTTCATACACGTCCTGTCAGAACGGGGAAGCTCCCACCCGGCCGTATATACAGGGCCCGGGTGGGAGGTGGTTAAATGATAGAGACAGAATATCAACCAAAAATCCAGAAGAAAACGCACAATACAAATGTTATAAATTGAGTTGCAGTTCAGTGAGTAAAATAAGTATTTGATCCCCAAGCAAAACATGACTTAGTACTTGGTGGAGAAACCCTTGTTGGCAAGTAAGAGGTAACAGAGGTTTCTTGTAGTTGGTTACCAGGTTTGCTCACATCTCAGGAGGGATCTTGGTCCAGTCTTCTTTACAGATCTTCTCTAAAACCGTAAGGTTTTTTGGCTGTCGCTTGGCAACTCGAAGTTTCAGCCCCTTCCATGGATTTTCCATAGGATTAAGGTCTGGAGACACTCTATCACCTTAATGTGCTTTTTCTTGAGCTACTCCTTTGTATCCCTGGTGGTAATTTTTGGGTCATTGTCATGCTGGAAGACCCATCCATGACCCATCTTCAGTGGGAAGAAGGTTCTCATCCAAGAGTTTACATGGCCCCGTGTATTGGCCCCTTAATGTGGCAAAGTTGGCCTATACCTTTAGCAGAGAAACAGCCCCAAAGCATAATGTTTCCATCTCCATGCTTGACTGTAGGGATGGTGTTCTTAGGGTCATAGTCAGCATTTTTCTTCCTCCAAACATGGCAAGACCAAAAAAGAGCTCAATTTTGGTCTCATCCGACCACAGCACTTTCTCCCAATCCTTCTGTGAATCATTTAGATCAGTCTTTCTCAACCTTTTCAACACTGAGGAACCCTTGAAATAATTCTCCGGTCTCGGGGAACCCCTGATATAAATTAAAAAATCTACAACACAAATTAGTGTGATGGTCAATGGGAAGAATGCTCCTTACACTTGTGATCATTTGGAAGAATTACCCCCTTACAGATAGCTAGAAAGATCAATGATGTCATTGGGAATTTATCTGAGAGGTGGAAATTGATCATTGCTCAAGGAACCCCATGCAATCTCTGGAGGAACCCTAGGGTTCCACGGAACCCTGGTTGAGAAACCCTGATTTAGATGTTCATTGGAAAACTTCAGATGGCCCAGTTCATTGGCCACTCGATTAGGCAAAGTCGGCCTTTACCTTTAGCAGAGAAACAAATGTGTTTTTCCCACTGTATATTTTAGATGCTGCCCATCTAGATTTTCTCTCTATAGTAGAAGACCAAGAGTGCAGGACCAATGCTAGACTTTCTGACTTGAAATTTGGTTTACTAACTCTATGTAGTGGATAATAGTTAATACATACGCCCAGTGGGATGAGCTAAGGAACTCCACCCAACCTCCAATCTACATGAGATATTAGAGATCACGCCAATCTATTTTTTTTTTACCAATCAACAATAAAGAACTAATGCTGGACGTTTTCCTTTCCAATCATAATTCCATAAAAGCAGCCTGTATTTTTGGTGTATTTCTAAAATATGTTACACAAATAATAAAACAGAATATTAACATCTTTTGACAAATTTGTAAGCTTGACTATTTTAATATAAAATTGTTCAGAACATTATTGTTTGCTGATAAAACTGGAGATATATTCTTCTATATTCTAGGGCTTAAATGTTTCCATATAGATGTAATGGATATATCTCTGCTTCTGGCTGGTCCTTTGTAGACCACTGGCTGTAAAATAAAATTAGACTAAAGAGTGGAAGTATTAGTTAAAGCGTTTGTTGTTACCCCACCATTTGTACCTGATATGTGCCTTGCTGTACCATGTACTTGTATGAGAAAGTCTCCTCTTCTCTTTGTATTGCTTCCTTTGTGTTCCTGCCAGTCCCTCTGCTTTCCCATTAAAACTGACCACACTAAGCAGGAGAACACACTGTGGTCAGTTCTCTAGCTATGCTGGGATCTCAATGTGCTCTCCTCCAATGATCAGACTTGTCCTGACACCTCCCCCACTGCACAACCATTCACTGGGAAGCTCAGTGTGCTGCTGCATCTCCTCCCCTGGCTCTTAGGCAACAAGAGAACAGAGGGAATGTGATCATTTATAAAAAGGGGGAATAAGTTATTTATCATTTTCTTTATATCTGTACAAAAATATTTTAAACTTTAATGGGTTGTTTTTCAAGGTGATCGTTTACAATCACTTTAAGATAAAAATGAAAACAGTAAACTACAGTAATTACCATCCTTAAAGGGGTTGTATATCCTCATTTTTTAAAAAAAATTAAAACAACAAACATGCCTATACTTACCTGCTCTGTGCATTCATTTTGCATTCATCAGGTGCCCCTATGGAAAGCCGCTTTCCACCCTTGTGGGCTCGATCCTGAGTCGGGCATGGGGCAGACCTCCTTAAGTACCTGTGGTCGGCTCAGTGGAGGGAGGAGAGTTTGGGTTGAAAAGCTGGAGATGTAGCAGAGGTTGCAGAGGCCCAAGAGGGAGCTCTTAGTCTGGGGGAGGGGGGGGGGGGATTTCAGGGCTGGAGGCTCGGGAAAAGGAAAGGACCCCTCATAAAAACCACAGGGGAGTCCTAACCAAGGCAGAAGTAGAGGTGCTGCTGGGAGAAGCTGTATAAAGGACCCACTGGTGTCGGTGAGTGACCCACACCCTGGAAAGCTAGAAGAGGTATGCCAGAGCAGGCTGGGAGGGTTACAAGAGCCAGTTTGGATTGTGGTGTCACTGTGGCAGTGGAGAGGGCCGTCGCAGCCAGGAGGACTGATAGGGCCAGGAAGAGTATGGGCTGGGAGCAGTAGTCCATCGTGGCTAGCTAGCACTGAGTACTTTTTCTGCACTATAGAGGCCCCTAGCCCCTGCCTGTAAAGGGAAGGTAACAGAGGCCTGTTCACAGTCAGAGCAGGCCTCACCATGTGCTAGCTAGGTCAGAAGCAAGTGTTGTGCAGGAGAGAGGAACAATGAGTTAATTGATGCAAGTGATGTGCTGGAGGAAGAAGTGATAACTGGAGCAAGTGATGTGCTGGAGGAGGAAGGAGTGTATAAACTGAAGTATATATACTAGAAGGTCCCATTCAAGTTCAATCTACTCGGCATCCCATAATTATCCCTACCCCATCCACGTTTAAGCCCCTAATAAAAAGCAAAACCAAAGTACTGGCCTGTTCTGTGACTCCAGATGTGAAGATCAGTGTGATTGAGGGCAGAGCGACAGATGAACCACTGCATTCAGCAACCCTCAAAGGTGCAATGGCTACATGTTGAAGAAGTTTCGTAGCTTCTCCAAACCTCTTCTTCTGTTCCAAATTTAAAGTGGCTTAGAGAAGCTGCAACACATCTTCAGCATTCCAGAACAAGTCCAGTCGAATATAACCAGCAAGTGCTAGATATACCATGACCTGGATACATGAGAACCTTCACAGACATTTGAGTTTATGGAACTTCTTCAGGTCCGTTGAGAGCTGGGGTATCTTCCTGACATTCACTGGAGCTGAAGATGTTGCTTACAAAAGATACAAAATGCCTTCAATATTGCAGAACAAGTCCAGTTGCATGTAACCAACCAGTGCTAGATATACCATGACTTGGATACATGAGAACCTTCACAGACATTTGAGTTTATGGAACTTCTTTGGTTCCATTGAGAGCTGAGGTATCTTCCTGACATTCACTGGAGCTGAAAATGTTGCTTACAGAAGATAAAAAATGCCTTCAATATTACAGAACAAGTCTAGTTGCATGTAACCAACCAGTGCTAGATATACCATGACTTGGATACATGAGAACCTTCACAGACATTTGAGTTTATGGAACTTCTTCAGGTTCGTTGAGAGCTGGGGGTATCTTCCTGACATTCACTGGAGCTGAAGATGTTGTTTACAAAGGATACAAAATGCCTTCAATATTGCAGAACAAGTCCAGTTGCATGTAACCAACCAGTGCTAGATATACCATGACCTGGATACATGAGAATCTTCACAGACATTTGAGTTTATGGAACTTCTTCAGGTCCGTTGAGAGCTGGGGGTATCTTCCTGACATTCACTGGAGCTGAAAATGTTGCTTACAGAAGATAAAAAATGCCTTCAATATTACAGAACAAGTCCAGTCAAATGTACCCAGCCAGTGCTAGATATACCATGACCTGGATACATGAGAACCTTCACAGACATTTGAGTTTATGGAACTTCTTCAGGTCCGTTGAGAGCTGGGGGTATCTTCCTGACATTCACTGGAGCTGAAGATGTTGTTTACAAAGGATACAAAATGCCTTCAAAATTGCAGAACAAGTCCAGTTGCATGTAACCAACCAGTGCTAGATATACCATGACCTGGATACATGAGAATCTTCACAGACATTTGAGTTTATGGAACTTCTTTGGTTCTTTTGAGAGCTGGGGTATCTTCCTGACATCCACTGGAGCGTAAGATGTTACAGAACAAGTCCAGTCAAATGTAACTAACTACTACTAGATACATTTATGGTAGTGAGGGCAATAGTACAAAATATTAGGGTTTAATATAGTTTAGGGTTGTTTATCTACAAGGTCTATTATTGCTTTCTTCAGTATTTATGTCTATGGGACGGTCTGGAGAGGTGAATGCATACACAGATCTACGATAGATGACACATTTGGGATTGAGCGAAACTTTAAACATAAAGAATTGATTGATAAGGTTGAAACTAAGGTTGACAATAGTTGACAATTTTGCTGTATTATGGTCCTTTCCTGGCAGTGAATTTTTAGTGGATTAAAGGAAATTATCCTCTAAAGTAGGGGTCTCCAAACTTTCTAAACAAAGGGGCAGTTTATTGTACTCAGATTTTAGAGGGGGCTGGACAGTGGCCATCAGGAATGGGAGAAATGGTGTCCCATTGTTGATGTCAATGAAAAAATGTTGCCCCATTGTTGATGTCAGTGGGAGAAATGGTGCCCCATTGTTGATGTCAGTGCGAGAAATGTTGATGTCAATGGGGGAAATGGTGCCCCTTTGTTGATGTCAGTGGGAGAAATGGTGCCCCATTGTTGATGTCAATGAAAGCAATGGTGCCCCATTGTTGATATCAATGGGAGAAATGGTGCCTCATTGTTGATATCAATGGAAGAAATTGTCCCTTATTGTTGATGTCAATGGGAGAAATTGTGCCCTTTGTTGATGTCAGTGGGAGAAATGGTGCCCCATCGTTGATGTCAATGGAAGAAATGGTGCCCCATTGTTGATGTCAATGGGGGAAATGGTGCCCCATTGTTGATGCCAATGGGAGAAATGGCCCCCATTGTTGATGTCAATGGAAGAAATGGTGCCCCATTGTTGATGCCAATGGGAGAAATGGTGCACCATTGTTGATGTCTGATGGCAGAATAGTGTCTTGTATCAGTGGGGAAAATAGTGGCCCAAGGGCCCTATAAAGGCAAGCAGAGGGCCGCCCAATTTTTCTGCAGCTGTTTGGTGCATGTAATTACAATTTTATATAGTCCAGGCCCCGTAGTATGTATAATATAGTTCAGAGTATATAGTGCAGTCCGTATAGTATATATAATGCAGTTCAGAGTATATAGTGCAGTCCGTATAGTATATATAATGCAGTTCAGAGTATATAGTGCAGTCCGTATAGTATATATAATGCAGTTCAGAGTATATAGTGCAGTCTACCTAGTATAAATAATACAGTTCAGAGTATATAGTACAGTCAGTGTAGTATATATATAACGCAGTTCAGAGTATATAGTGCAGTCCACCTAGTATAAATAATACAGTTCAGAGTATATAGTACAGTCAGTGTAGTATATATATAACGCAGTTCAGAGTGTATAGTGCAGTCATTGTAGTATATATAATACAGTGGAGAACATATAGTACAGTCAGTGTAGTATATATAACATAGTGTATTGAAGTGGTTAAGTTGAACCCCATGCCAAAATTTTTTTAAAATTGGCGTGGGGGTCCCCCCAAAATCCATACCAGGTCCTTCAGGTCTGGTATGGATTTTAAGGGGAACCCTGCGCCAAAATAAAAAAAAACAGGGTGGGGGTCTCCCCCTAAAAAAATAATGGGGTGAGGGCCCCTAAAATCTATACCAGGCCCTTCAGGTCTGGTATGGATTTTAAGGGAAACCCCGTGCCAATTTTTTTTTTTAAATGTGGGGGTCCTCCCCAAAATCCATACCAGACCCTTACCTGAGCATGCAACCTGGCAGGTCAGGATTGTGGGGGGACAAGCGAGCACCCCCCCCCCCGAACCATACAAGGCCCCATGCCCTCAACATAGGGAGGGTGATTTGGGGTCCCCATGTTGATGGAACAATGGAGGTACCCTGGACAGGAGACACGGGAGCAAAGAGAGGACAGCAGGAGAGAGTACTGCCGGGCAAGTCTCCAGAGAGAGGAACCACTGGTTGCAACCAAGAGGGCTGGTAAGTGACATGCACAGTCGGGAGGACTGGGAGGAACGCCTGAGTCGGGCAGGTGCAGCCAGGAGGGCTGGCAAGGCCTGAAGAGGGCTGACTGGGATCAGTAGCCGCATGTGGGACAGCTAGCATCTGAACTTTCTCTACATTATAGAGGCCCGTGGTCCCTGCCTGCAAAAGGGTAATTCACCGAGGCCTAACCACTTTAGTGCTAGCTGATCCTTGAAGTCCCATGTCCGCCGGCCACCCGTGATCATTCTACACAGAGGCAGAATGGGGATCTGCCTATGTAAACAAGGCGGATCCCCATTCTGACAGGGGACATGTCAGAGATCTTCTGTTCCCAATGATTGGCAACAGCAATCTCTGTCATGTCCCTGGCAGCCCATCCCCCCTACAGTTAGAAGACACCCTGGGAACACAGTTAACCCCTTGAGCACCCCTAGTGTTGACGCAATAACTTTTGCTTAAACCAATCAATATACACTTATTGCGATTTTTTTTATTACCAAAAATATGTAGAAGAGTACATATCGGCCTAAACTGATGGATACATTTGTTTTTTTATATTTTTTTTGGGCTATGTATTATAACAGAAACTAAAAAATATTTTTTTTTCAAAATTGTCACTCTTTTTTTGTTTATAGCGCAAAAAATAAAAACCGCAGAGGTGATCAAATGCCACCAAAAGAAAGCTCTACTTGTGGGGAAAAAAGGACATCAACTTTGTTTGGGTACAACGTCGCTCGACCGTGCAATTGTCAGTTAAAGCAATGCAGTGCCATATTGCAAAAAAAAATGGCCTGGTCAGGAAGTAGGTAAATCCTTCAGGGGCTAAAGTGGTTAATAAAAAGAAAGAGTAAAAATAAATAAATAACATGAGCATATATGAGCTATTAAAAAATAAAATATGTGTATGTCTACGGTATATTAAAATATAAAATATTTAAAGTGTTAATATAAAATAAAGATTACAGTATATGATACTTTACTGATTGGGTTTACATCTATTTTAAGCCATTGGGTAAACTATTAAAAAATGAAGAATAGTTTTATAAGAATCACCAAGGGAATGTTGATCACAGAGACTGACAATAAGGGGTGTAAAAAAAAATAAAACAATAAAAATAAATATATATATATATATATATATATATACAGTAGATATAAAAAGTCTACACACCCCTTTTAAAATGTAAGGTTTCTGTGATGTAAAAAAGTGAGACAGGGATAAATCATTTCAGAACTTTTTCTACCTTTAATGTGACCTATAAACTGTACAACAGTTGAAGTACAAACTGAAATCTTTTTTTTTTAGGGGGGGGGGGCATAATAAAAATAAAACATTAAAATAATGTGGTTGCATAAGTGTGCACACCCTTTTATAACTGGGGATGTAGTGTTCAGAATTAAAGTAGAACTATAGGCAAAACTTTTTTTTCCCATTTTGGATACTGTAAGGGAGGGTTATAATCCCTGTCAAATTTATTTCCCCATCCCATTGCGGAGATTTCCCTTAATTTCCTGTGCCTAAGCCAAACAGGAAGTGATAAGAAATCCCCCCAAATTAAGGGAATCCCTTGGGGATCCCCTAGGTCACCAGAACTAGTGTCCCCCATTGGAAGATTTTCCCTCTATTACTTTTCTGGGGACAGCCCAAAATTTGGGATTATCTTTTACTTTCACTATCAATGATAATGGTAAACAGGACAAATAGTGGGGGGTGAATCTCCCTAACGGGGGCGCACACAGCAATAAAAACTGACTGGTGTTCTAATCCCTGTCCACTCTATCTGAAACTAAAAAAAAAGTTTTGTCTTTAGTTATAATTTAAGCTATCACATTCAGACTCATGTTAATTAGGGGTCAGTACACAACTGCATCTTTTAAAGTGTCTCTAATTATCTCCACATAAAGTTCAGCTGTTCTAGTAGGTCTTTCCTGGCATTTTCTTAGATGCATCCTACAGCACAAGCCATGGTCCTCAGAGAGCTTCCAAAGCATCAGGGGGATCTCATTAATAAGGTATCAGTCAGGACAAGAGTACAAAAGAATTTCCAAGGCATTAGATATACCATGGAACACAGTGAAGAAGTCATCAAGTAGAGAAAATATGACACAACAGTGGCATCACCAAGAAATGAACGTTCCTCCAAAATTGATGAAAAGACGAGAAGAAATCTGGTCAGGGAGGCTGCCAAGAGGCCTACAGCAACATTAAAAGAGCAGCAGGAATATCTGGCAAGTAATGGCTGTGTGGTGACAACAATCTCCCGTATTCTTCATATGTCTGGGCTGTGGGGTAGAGTGGCAAGACAGAAGCCTTTTCTTACCAAGAAAAGCATCCAAGTCCAGTTAAATTTCGCAAAAACACATCTGAAGTCTTCCAAAAGCATGTGGGATGTGTTATGGTCTGCACATCATCAAAGAATACCACACCCACTGTGAAGCATGGTGGTGACAGCATCATGCTTTGGGGCTTTTTTTCTTCAGCTAGAACAGGAGCCTTAGTCAAGATAGAGAGAATTATGAACAGTTCAAAATACCAGTCAATATTGGCACAAAACCTTCAGGCTTCTGCTAGAAAGCTGAACATGAAGAGAGACTTCATCTTTCGGCATGACAACGACCCCAATCAACAAAGGAATGGCTTCAGCAGAAGAAGATTAAAGATTTGGAATGGCCCAGCCAGAGCCCAGACCTGAATCCGATTGAAAATCTGTGGGGTGATCTGAAGGGGGCAGTGCACAGGAGATGCCCTCGCAATCTTATAGATTTGGAGTGTTTTTGCAAAGAAGAGTGGGCAAATATTGCCAAGTCTAGATGTGCCATGCTGATTGACTCATACCCAAAAAGACTGAGTGCTGTAATAAAATCAAAAGGTGCTTCAACAAAGTGTTAATTTAAGGGTGTGCGCACTTATGCAACCATTTTATTTTAGTTTTTTATTTTTACCTCCCTCCACTTAAAAGTGTTGTACAGTTTATAGGTCACATTAAACGG
Organism: Glandirana rugosa; assembly: GCA_018402905.1. Taxonomy (NCBI): domain Eukaryota; kingdom Metazoa; phylum Chordata; class Amphibia; order Anura; family Ranidae; genus Glandirana; species Glandirana rugosa. The sequence continues at coordinate 428,825 of BLSH010203911.1, forward strand.
GGAAATAGTTCTGAAATGAATTATCTTTGTCTGATTTTATTTACATCATAGAAACCTGACATTTTAACAAGGGTGTGTAGACTTTTTATATCCGCTGTGTATATATACATATATTTACAATATATAGGTAAATAGATACCAAGCATGATACGCTTTAAAATTGTGCACTCTCGTGCAGCGGCGCCAAACGACGTACATTTTACTATCCATAGGCATTGCTTTGAAAGCCTGCAAGGAGAATACAGTTTGCCTCTAAGTGCAGACTATTGATAATTTATGACTATGAAAATGTATAAAAGCAACCCACATTTAATAGAGTAAAAACATGCATGCTTTAAAAGCCTTTACAGGTTGCCACTTTAGATTTACAGAGGAGGTCTAGTGCTAGAATTACCGCCCATGATCATGGAAATATGATCATGATCATGTTCATGGAAATACACTATATTACCAAAAGTATTGGGACGCCTGCCTTTACACGCACATAAACTTTAATGGCATCCCAGTCTTAGTCTGTAGGGTTCAATATTCAGTTGGTCCACCCTTTGCAGCTATAACAGCTTCAACTCTTCTGGGAAGGCTGTCCACAAGGATTAGGAGTGTCTATGGGAATGTTTGACCATTCTTCCAGAAGCCCATTTGTGAGGTCAGGCACTGATGTTGGAGAGAAGGCCTGGCTTGCAGTCTCCGCTCTAATTCATCCTAAAGGTGTTCTGTCGGGTTGAGATCAGGACTCTGTGCAGGCCAGCCAAGTTCCTCCACCCCAAACTCGCTCATCCATGTCTTTACAGATCTTGCTTTGTGTACTGGTCCAAATCATCTGGTGGAGGGGGGATTATGGTGTGGGGTTGTTTTTCAGAGGTTGGGCTTGGCCCCTTAGTTCCAGTGAAGGGAACTCTTAAGGCGTCAGCATACCAAGATATTTTGGACAATTTCATGCTTCCAACTTTGTGGGAACAGTTTGGGGATGGCCGCTTCCTGTTCCAACATGACTGTGCACCACTGCACAAAGCAAGGTCCATAAATAAATGGATGAGGGAGTTTGGGGTGGAGGATCTTGACTGGCCTGCACAGAGTCCTGACTGCAACCTGAAAGAAGATCTTTGGGATGAATTAGAGTGGAGACTGCAAGCCAGGCCTTCGCATCAAACATCAGTGCCTGACCCCACAAATACGCTTCTGGAAGAATGATAAAACATTCCCATAGACACTCCTAAACCTTGTGACCAACCTTCCTAGAAGAGTTGAAGCTGTTATAGCTGCATGCAAAGGGTGGGCCAACTCAATATTGAACTGAACGGACTAAGAAAGGGGATGCAATTAAAGTTCATGTTCATGGTAAGGCAGGTGTCCCAATACTTTTGGTAATATAGTGTGTGTTTATTTGCATAGCTTTTCATCCCGCAAAACTGCTAGTACATTCATTTTGTGTGCATGGGGTAAAACCAAATGTTCTCTTAATTCCTCTACATGTTAAATGTTATTCAGACACATTTGAATAGTTTAGTAAAATACCACATTATGGCCACTAGATAGAGCTAAGGATCTATTTATTGATCCCTTTGTGGTACGTTCATAATGAATAGGCTGTCTTAGTGCAGGGCAGGTTAATTTACAGGGCCGGACTGGCCTACCAGGATACCGGGAAATTTCCCAGAAGGCCTCATGCCTTGGGGCTGCTTTGAGCTGCGGCTGCAGGGGGGCCAGTCCCGCGTGCCTCAGAGTCCTAGTCCCAGTCCTCCTCTCCAGCGGAGATCTTGTGCAGCCCGTGTCACAAACCTTTACTCTGAATTGTTTGGCGGCCGCTGTATTAAAGTCCTGTCTCCTAGACCTGCGGCTCCTATGGTAGATGCCACACTGATCCAATGCTGGGAAATTGGATCAGTGTGACATCTATCATAGGAGCCACTGGTCTAGGAGGCAGGACTTTAATGCAGCGGCCACCTGGGTAATTCAGAGCAAAGCTCCATGATACTGCGGGAGATCGCTGATGTGTGTGATCCATGTGGGCACAGGTAGGTTGCATTGGTGGGTACAGGTAGGCTGCATTGATGGGCACTGGTAGGCTGCATTGGTGGGCACAGGGAGGCTGCATTGGTGGCCACAGGTAGGCTGAATTGATGGGCACTGGTAGGTTGCACTGATGGGCACTGGTAGTCTGCACTGATGAGGTTGCATTTGGGGGTCACTGATAGGCTGAATTGATGGGCACTGGTAGGCCGCACTGGTAGGTTATGTTGATGGGTACTGGTACGCTGCATTGATGGGCACTGATGGGGCTGCATTTGATGGGCTCTGATAAGCTGCATTAGATGGGCACTGGTAGGCTGAATTGATGGACACTGATGAGGCTTTATTTGGTGGGCACTGGTAGGCTGAATTGATGGGCACTGGTAGGCTGCACTGATGGGCACTGGTGAGGCTGCATTTGGTGGTCAGTGGTAGGCTGAATTGATGGGCACTGGTAGGCTGCACTGGTAGGTTGCATTGATGAGTACTGGTAGGCTGCATTGATGGGCACTGATGGGACTGCATTTGATGGGCTCTGATAAGCTGCATTTGATGGGCACTGGTAGGCTGCACTGATGGGCACTGGTAGGCTGCATTGATGGGCACTGATGGGGCTGCATTTGATGGGTACTGGTAGGCTGCATTTGGTTGATACTGATAAGCTGCATTTGGTGGTCACTGGTAGACTGCATTTGATGGGCACAGATGGGGCTGCATTTGATGGGTACTGGTAGGCTGCATTTGATGGGCACTGATGAGGCTGCATTGATGCATTGATCTCTTGTATCATGTTCTCAGTCTCTAACCCTCTCTTGTATCATGTCAGCAACCTCTGGCAATCTTTTGTCTTTTATCATATCTGCAGCCTCTGAGGGGGAGTCTGGAGAGGAGTCAAGATTGGGAGTGCTGCTAGGATAGGGGTCATGGGAGAAGTCAGACGTGTGTGGACTGGAGAAGAGTCTATAGAATAAAACCAGAGCCACCAAGCTGGAGCCAACTGACTGAACCCTGCACGGTGCACCCAAGAGGAGGTCAGTGACAGCGCTGGCAGGCCAGTCTGAGGGGGGGGGGAGCAGTGATGTAAGGGGGGGCGTGAATACAATAATGTAAGGGGGCACTGATATAAAAGTTTCCCCCTTACTGTATATCAGTGATCCCCCTTACCTTAGTGTATTCTTTCTGCGGAAGGTGGTCTCTGGTCATCAGAGTCCCCCCCCCCCACATTCCCCGAGTTCCTGGGGTCCCCCTTGATAATTGCTCTACTTTTAACTGGAATTTGCTCTTATATATAAAGCCCTATGAGCTTTTATATCTGTCTTATCTGTGTATTGTACACTCTTCAAATGTGCTTGAAAATGCATGGTTTTCCCTTTTATGAACAAGAAAATAATGACGTTATGCTTTAGGGCTGGTATAATAATTCTAAGGGGCTGGTATGGAAATTATTTCCAGGGCTGGTTTTTATTGCCAGTCCGGCCCTGTTAATGTATGTCTGTTAAAGCAGTGTTCCCCAACCCAGTCCTCAAGGCCCACCAACAGGTCATGTTTTCAGGATTTCCCTCAGATGAAACAGCTGTGGTAATTACTAAGGCAGTGAAACTGATCAAAACACCTGTGCAAAATAATGGAAATCCTGAAAACATGACCTGTTGATGACCTGTTGATGGGCCTTGAGGACAGGGTTGGGGAACACTGTGTTAAAGCACAGAACGCTAAAGTGTGAATCAGTCCTGAAAGGAACCCGGTGTGTATCATAAACCTCAGGCATTTTACTGCCATCTAGTGAGTATATATGAGATTCATTTTATTAATGTATTCAATGAGTGTACAGAAAACAAATATTGTACATGTGCACTGCAGAGCACACAATTGAGTTTGCAATTTTAATTTCTCAATAAGTATGTGTAGCACTTACCAAAAATTATAATAATTTATAATATTAAACAATTAAGAAAACACAGGACATTGATGCCAAGGAGTAATACCAACAATAAATCAGATGAAAAAAAGATGTCACTAGATTTCATTCAATACAAGTCTTCCCATATGTATGTGTACTAAACGTATTCAATTCCGATAAATTGCAATTTCAATAAAACCAATAATTAATGCAAAAATATAAGTGTGAATAAAGTGCAAGGTGCAATATTAATTGCTCAATTATAAAAATAAAATACTCAAGTAAGCTTACTGTGCATATTAACCTCCCTGGCGGGATGATTATTTCAGATTTTTGGTGCTGAAAGCGGTACCATTATTTTGCATGAAAATTTGGCTTTTTATATTGTAGGCCGGTAATTCTTAGGAATAACTCACTTAAATCTGTCCAAACAAGAGTCTAGTAGACATCCCGGGTATGAAAAAGTTTGAAAAATAAAATCATAAATTATTATATAATAAATAACTAAAAATAATTATCAGAAATAATAATATAATAGTAATAAAATGTATTCAATAATGTAATCAAACCAAAAACACTGAAATTTGCTCAGTTGCAGAATTGCCGCTGTCGCCACTTTCAGTTTCTGATGATAAATTTCCCCAAAAATCAGTATCACTCAATTCTGCAAATGATTCTTATTTACTATCGCTGTTTTCTAGCCGATCAAAAACCACTTTTGACGTAAAGGGACACTTTTTGGTTGCTATGGACGTTCTCATGTTTCCAGGCAGAAAGAATGACAAATATTATATAAAAGTGCATGCAGGGCTCTGGGCAAACCACTAGGGACAAAGGGGATGTGAAATGTTTTCGTACAGTAATGCAATCTATAAGATTACAGTGTACTGTATGTGCTGTGTGTGTTTCACTATTTGAATTTCCCGCCGGTCTCCATCCCCATGCGACGCGACGCTCGCAGGGAACGGAGCCCGGCACACAGAGTCATCTGGCGGCGGACACAGCCCGCAGACAGGGCGGGGGACATCGCTGGATCCAGGGGACAAGGTAAGTAGCGGTGCCTGGATCCAGCAATGCAATCCCGAGTGTGGCTCGGGGTTACCACTCTTGGTACTGAAAATCCACCCCGAGCCACACTCGGGAATACCGCCAGGGAGGTTAAACAATAAGACACAGATTATAGCAAATCAATGCATAATACCTGAAATTGACCACAAGATGTCACCAGTGATTTCTTTGATCTGTGATCAATGTAAATCTTTCCGTGTAAAGCCTGGTACACACGAGTCGACGATTGTATACAACAGGTCGTACGAACGACCGCTGTGAGCGAAATCGATCGTTAGTATGCGCGATTAGAACAGCAGACGTATGACGGTCATACAACGGGAGTTGTATGAGCAAACTAGAAAACTTGGTCATACCAACAAGCCCTCATACGACCGTTGTATCGTGTGTACAGAGCAGTTGGTCCAACAAGTTGTATTGTGCAAAACACGCATGCTCAGAAGTCAGGAACGGCCGGATGCTAATTACATGCACCTGAAACGTTCTTTCTTTGGTCGTACGATCGTGTAGTGCAGTCAGTATGCTAGATAAAACAGCCAACATACGATTTGGTCCGTTCGGTCTTACGATCGTCAAACCGCGTGTACGAGGCTTTAGTGTGTAAAACTCGTGCCCAGTTCAAATAAAGTGCAAATTCTATAAAAAAAACAATTCCTAATCGAATAAGGTGAGTATAACAAATCTGCTAAATGCAAATTAAGTACTTGTGCAATTAAATTAAAAAAAAAGCAATAATATTTCTGCATAAATATAAGATTTAGAAGGTGTAAACAATGATGAATGGACCAAAATCAGAGTAAAGACCGTTATATGTATAGATGAATATTGAATGATAGTGAGCAATTCACATCAGTCCCAGAGTAGGACGTTTTCTCAAAGACAAAGTGGTAAAAGAGTTCCAAGTGATCTATATATTTGCTTCAATCACACGTTGAGTCACTGCACACAAAGTGACTCAGAATCCAGAAACGTCAGTGCAGCACTGGATGAAAGATGCAAGGGTCTGTCAGGACTCCAGAAACTCATTGACCTTTTATACACACACACTAATTACAAGCAGATCACAGGTGATGATGGTTACCTTTAATAGCCATTCAAACCCCTTTGTGTAGACTTGTGTGCATGTTATCAGGCCAAAATCACCAGGGTATGTAAACTTTTGATCGGGGTCATTTGGGTAGTGTCTGTTGTCATTATGATTTAAAAAGAGTAAACACAGTTGATTGATAATAAATGGCTTCAGCCAAACACCAACCATGAGTGAAAGAAAAGTGTTTGTGTTATCATTCATATTCTCTGAAAAATGGCCAAGAAATCATAAATTCTGCCAGGGTATGTAAACTTATGAGCACAACTGTATATTTCCTTCTGCCCATAGGTATCCAGAAGGGTATTTATGTGTTTGTTCTTTTAAATGCCTCTTATGTGTTGGTCTCCTTTTTTTTTGTATTTTTTTCTGTGATTTCATTTTTTCATGACTTTATTTATTTATGAATATTGTTACACAAATTTGTTTATCTCAGGTCATCCAGTATTTATCAATCTGTTTGAAGAATCGTTCAAGGTAATATCGTAAATTAATAGGCAGTATTCCTTTTTTTTTTTTGGATTTTGGATGAACTTTGTTAAATATTTTTTGCTTATTGCAATTTTTGTCTATTTGCAATACCTCCAAGGCATTAACTTATCAAAAATACAAAATAGAAAGATACAATAATATGGGAATAGGTGCATTGTTTTGGTTATTTTTTTACCTGTAAAAGCCAAAAAAGCCTTTAGACTGCATTTGAAATGTGATGCCAGCAGACTCACTCAAGTGCACATTTCCCTTCACTCCTCCCAAGGCAGCTACATAGATGGTTATATAGGGAGCTAGGCACAGAGGAGCTGGGCCAGCACAGAGAGTAATTAGATACTCCTAGAAGAGGAGATGGCTATAACATGCAAGGAGGGCTGTGCTAGGAATTTGACTTTTCCACGAGTACTCAATTTTTTTTAGCAAATTCAAAGACACATTGAAGGTAAACAAAAAAATATTTAGGGAAAGGAAAAAATGCTGCAAATCACAAAATACCTGATTGGTCTGTGCTTTTACCTGCAATTTTTAAAGCTGGTGACAGAGTGTCTCTTGAGGTCTGAAACCACCAGATGCCTATGCAGCACCTTCCTATTTAGGCTGCTAGGTAAATTTCGTTTTTGCCTTCTGCAAGGATTGCTTGGTCTGGTCTGTTCGGGTCTTCACAGGCTGGGAGTTTGATTGCTTCCCACTGCCCCTAGATGAAGTTTCTAGAATTTAACCACTTCAGCCCCGAAAGAATTTCATGAGCACCTTTTCAGTTTAAGGATCGTGTCGGGAGGAACGTACAATATCGGTAGAGGAGAAGATCCTCATAGATTAATGAGAGACACGACCG
>BLSH010203911.1:454483-470515 GCA_018402905.1 Glandirana rugosa
ATAAACAAAACGTCGGGCCCGACGTCAAGGAGATAAAGTCGACGTTTTTCGGCGTTATGCATTGGCGTTTTTGAGCGCTAGTGAGCGTCGGCGTCAATAGACGTTTTTTAAAAAAAAATCATTCCTCTGCTATTTTTCAACCTAAAAACGTTGGCGTCAAAAAACGCCGGAAAACGCCGGTACAATATTAGGTGGCGTTTGTTGGCGTCTGTTGGCGTCTCGTGGCGTTTTGCGGCGCTTTTTGACGTCGTTGCAGCCAAGGAACGCGCTGGTCGTGGGTTCTCTGATACGCCGACGCCATCTACAGCTCAAAAACGCCGACGTATTTTATGTGGCCATTGACTAACATGGGGAGCAGCTAAAAAACGTCAGTAGACGCCGGCGTCAAAATACGCCCGTGTGTATGAGGCCTAAGTGTCCACTTCACACACTAATCCAGGAGGAGGACAAAAAAGGAACACGGTCTCTAGCCGGTAGCTCACATTTATGGGATTAGGGGTCCTATAGCGTTGGAGAGGAGGCGGGGTTAACCCACACGTAGGCTGCCATGGAGTCTGTCAGGAAAAGAACATTTTAAGTTTTCTTTTTCCAATGCATCTTTTTTTTATGATAAAATTGAAAAAAAAACTTTATTTAATTTGTAAATATCTTTGACATGCTTTGCACCAGAAATGTAATTTTAGCATCATTATAAAGGGGAAAAAATAGAGAGTAAAATGTAATGTACACTTTTTTTCTACAATAGCACATTTGTATAAATGAACAGTGATCACGATCAAGTGTAAATTTAGAAAATGTTTTACATCTTTATCGCCAAGAGAAAGCCTTATTTGTTAAAAAAAATAACAGTACATGTGTTACTTTGTTATCATAATAACAAAGTTAGTGTGGGATAAGCAGGCCCATAGTGAAATTATAGAAAAATTAAAAACAGCTCAGGTCCATATTGTAGTATACAGAGGCAAGAGCTAAAGTGATTTAAGTGTAGATAAAGATTTTATTTTTTGATAGAATGCTATGAAGGGTTGGACCTTGTCAAGTTTTTATTGCAGGCTGTGGTCCCCCAGAGGAGATTTGCTATCTCTACCTTGCTGACCATTGCCTCTGGAACTGAATGTGAAAGAAAAGACAAAATGTTGTGATGTCACTCAAACAGAAATCAAGATGACCAATGGGATGCTTTTTCTAGTGACAATCTAATTTAAGAGAGATTTCCTCTCATTTCCTGTTGCATCTCTGGGGCAGAAAGGGGAAAAAACCTGATAAGGTTTTCACCCTTTTGCTAAGAAAAAAATGTTTGGGTGAAGCCATAGTCACTTCAACAATCAAATTATATGCAAGCAAAAATCAACTTAAAAAACAAAAAAAAATCCTTGCACGTGATTGGGTATTTAACCACTTGCCTACTGGGCACTTTCACCCCCTTCCTGCCCAGACCAATTTTTAGTTTTCAGCACTGTCATAATTTGAATGACAATTGCGCAGTCATGCTACACTGTACCCAAACTAAATGTTTATCATTTTTTTCACACAAGCATAGCTTTCTTTTGGTGGTATTTAATTACTACTGGGATTTTTATTTTTTTATTAAACAAACAAAAATTGACCAAAAATTTTGAAAACATTTGCAAACAGGTCATTTTTCTCCTTCACTGATGAGGCTGCACTGATGGGCATTGATGAGGTGGCACTGTTGGGCACTGATAGGATACACTGTTGTGCACTAATGAGGTGGCACTGGTGGGCACTGATGAGGGGATATTAATGAAGCTGCACTGATGGGTGGCACTAATAGATGGTACTGATGGGCAGTGCCAGGACAAGGTCATCCAGTGCCCAGGGCAAAGATGCCAAACTGTACCCCCCCCTTTCCTTAGGGTTAGGGTCAGGGTGCAGCCATCCCTGTAATAAATCATTGCATCCAGGGAGGTCATCCCTCCTGTCCACCTCTTGTTCCAGCCCTGTTGATGGGCACTGATCAGTGCACTGATGGACACTGACAGGCAGCACTGATCGATGGTACTGATGGGCACTGATGGATGGCACTTATGGGCACTGGCAGGTAGCATTAATAGGCGACACTGATGGGCACTGATTTGCAGCACTGATTGGCAGCACTAGTGGGCACTGTTGGAACTGCACTCATAATCAGGACACTGATAATCAGTGCCCTGATTATCAGCGTAGATGTCCCATCAACACAAGCTGGTTACTAGACTTGTACATGGCTGAAAAATGTGTTCGTTTTTTTTTTCAGTTTTTACTTTTTCGGAAATTTGAAATTCGCCAATTGCGGTAATTCGTCAATTGCAGGAATTCTCAGTAATTCGGCAATTGCGGTAATTGAAGTAATGCGGTAATTTGCGGTAATTCGTCAATTGCGGTAATTCGGAAATTCGGCAACCAGAACAGCCGGAAATCTGAAATTCGAAAATTCGGTAATTCAGAAATTCTGAAATCCGAAAATTTGAAAATAACAAAGAACATTTGAAATAGTAACCAACTAATAAATAACTATTAAATTATAGGTATTGGAATTTCCTTGAAAATATGGCTGTTAAGCCTCGTACACACGGTTCGACGGTTGTATACAACAGGTCGTACTAACGACCGTCGTATATGTAATCGATCGTTCGTATGCGTGATTTGAATAGCTGAACATATGACGGTCGTACAACGGGAGTTGTATGAGCAGACTAGAAAACTTGGTTGTACCAACAAGCGGTCATACGACTGTTGTATCGTGTGTACAGAGCAGTTGGTACAACAAGTTGTATTGTGCAAAACACGCATGCTCAGAAGTCAGGAACGGCCGGATGCTAATTACATGCACCTGAACGTTCTTCTGCGGTCGTACGATCGTGTAGTGCAGTCAGTATGCTACATACAACAGCCAACATACGATTTGCGACGGGGCTTTAGTGATACATTTTTATACTTAAGTTCACTAACAGCCACATTTTCAAGGAAGTTCCAATACCTATAATTTAATAGTTATTTATTATTATTTCAAATGTTCTTTCTTCCGAATTACTGCAATTTCCGAATGACTGCGAATTTCCGAATTACCACAATTGCTGCAACTGCCAAATTACCGCAAATTTCAAAATTTTTGAATCGTAACAATGCTGAAATTCGGATTTCGTCCGAATGCCAAATTCGGCAAAACCGAAATTTGGAAGGAAACAAATTGCATAAGCCTACTGGCTACCGGCTCTCCACTCCTCACGCTGTCAGCTTGAGGAAAGGAATGCTGATAACTGGCTTGTGTTTACATAGTGACCGACTGTCAATGGACACAGCTGATCACGCTGTAAAGGGCCACTGTGATTGGCCCTTTGCCCCGACTTGTGATCAGCTGTGTCCTAAGGATCATGGGAGGACATCCATGGACACCCTCCCAACAAAGTAAGCCCACGTTTTAGCCGTCATTTGGCTATAACGCGGGCGGGAACAGGTGAAAGTGAAAACAGCTTCACCTTATTTTTTAAGTTAAAAAGGAATTAAAGGAAAACCTTTTTCTTTTTGATAGAGTGGAGAGGGATTGGAGCCGTCAGGTTGTTCTTGCTGTCTGCATCCCTGTTAGGGAGATTCACTCTCTCTCTATTTGTCCTGTTTATCTTTAATCACTGAAATGAAATAAAATCCCAAAATCTGGGTTGTCCACTAAACAGGAATAGATAACATCCTCCAATAGGAGGTGATATTGGGGACAAGCAGGAATTCCCTCACTTTGGAAGAATTTCCTTTCACTTCCTGTTTTGGCTATGAGACAGGAAGTCAAGGGAAATCTCCCCAATGTCAAACTGATAGGAGTTACAACCTTCCCTTACTCTATCCAAAATGAAAAAAAGTTTTGCCTTTAAGTGAGCATTCAGTATGTGAAATGAACGGCCTCGGCTTCTTCTTTACATCTCTGTCAGTCAGTTGCACTGATTTTCAAAATTAAAAAAATACATCAATAATAATTCTAGGTGCCAAGAAGATATGGGTAAAATACCAGCTTTGCAATATGCTGCAACAAAATGGGAAACGATGGCTAAATACAGAGTCGCAGAGAAGTGACATTGACTAAGAAAAAAAATTGCATCACCCAAATGCAATCCAAGTTCCCGTTTCGCTGTTCCTTTACCGTATCTTAAAGTAACAATTAGGCACATAGGGGTTGATTTACTAAAAGTGCAAAATCAGTTGCAGCTCTGCATAGAAACCAATCAGCTATTAACTTCAACATTGTTCAGTTAAGCTTTGACAATAAAATCCGTAAACTGATTTCTGTGGTTTCTATGCAGAGCTGCACCAGATTTTGCACTCTCCAGTTTTAGTAAATTAACTCCATTGTGTGTGCATGGATATATATAAAAAAACACAGCAAGTTGGGAATGAAAAAAACAACACAAATTCATCTTCTTCTAAAAATAAAGAAAAAAATATAAATAAATAGACTACATACATTGAAAGCCTCCATATGTCCAAATACAGAACGCTATACCAACTAGACATGTGCAGAGCGGAACAAAATGGATAGTTTAGTTTCCATTCGTTATTTACATCAATTTAGTTATATTAATTTCATTTGTTTAATTTGTTTTCGTAATTTGTTTCAGTTATTCGTTTCAGAATCGATTCGAAAAGTTTTTGAATCAATTTCGAATTAGAAACATTTTCGAATTTGAATTGTTTTCAATTTCCAAGGAGAATGGGGTGGAGTGGAAAGTGGAGGAATAGAATGGAAAAAGATAGAATACAATAGAGGGGAATATAACAGAGAATGAAAGAATATAATGTGGTGGAGTGGAACAGAGCTGTATTCTATTCTATTGTTTTATGTTTTATTTTTTTCTAGTCTATTTTTTTCTGTTCTATTCGTTTGTTTTCTATTCTATTTGGTTCTCTTTGGAAATTGGAAAAGTATTCAAATTTGAGGACTTTTTGAATTCCAATCGTTTTCAATTTCAAATCGTTTTTGAATTTGTATCATTTTCCAATTTCCAAGGCGAATGGGGTGCAGTGGAAAGTGGAGGAATAGCATGGAAAAAGACAGAATACAATAGAGGGGAATGTAACAGAAAATGAAAGAATATAATAAGGTGGAGTGGAACAGAGCTGTTTTACGCGGTTGTACTCTATTCTTTTGTTTTCTGTTATATTCTGTTCTAGTCTATTGGTTTTTTTTTCTCTTCTATTCTTTTGTTTTCTATTCTATTTTGTTCTCTTTGGAAATTGGAAAAGTATTCAAATTTGGGGACTTTTCGAATTTGAAAACGATTTGAATTTGAAAACTTTTCGAATTTGAATTTGAAAATTATTTGAATTTGAAAAGTGTTCGAAAATTATTTGAATTCAAATTTCGTTCAAATTTGTTTTTCGTTATTTCGGATTTGTTTAAATTTGGTACTATCCGAATTTCCCAAAAACAAAATTTGTCTGAATTTTAATTTGTAACAAAACTAAGCGCACATGTCTAATACCAACTGTTCATCCAGAGAAAAACAAAAAAAACCTTACAAAGATGTACAGTCATCCCTTTTAAACTTATTAATACATTGGTACAATGTTCTAAACAATGTTAGCACCTGTAAAGTAATACGACTTTCTTTAGCACTAACCCCATTTTGCATCCAATGCCATAATGCTTGGTGTTACTTTGGGTGCCAGAGGTTGCATGCCTATAGGCTCCAGTGATGGAGATCCAGTCCTGGTCTTACTTAGTAAAGGGTTCCTAAAATAGACCTTTCATTAACTTAAAATGAACCTGCCTCTAGGTGGATAAAGTTAATCCAACAGTCCCTTGTAAAGAAGGTGAATACATACCCTTCTGGCAGGTGGTGAGTTACACCTTCACTCTATTGAAGAGCTCTGGGCACCACTGTTATCTGACCCTTCCAGGTGCGTTGGATAGTGTGCCCCTACTGGACCCAGTGATTTCAAGTGTTGACCTCTATGTTTCTATGAGTATGTACAGTATTGTCAGCACGCCATATATCTTAAAAAGAAAAGCGCGCTGTCTCTAATTAACTCTCACACCAAAAGGTGAAAAATTCATATATAAGTAATATTCAATAATAAACAATGTTTCATATAGTGGGCAAAGACCGTAATAAAGTGCAAGGTAAAATAAAGTTGATGAAAAGTATAAATGTATAGAAATTACTATTTCATATTCTCAAAGTGAATAATAAAACAAAATTTCAATCAAAATATCATAATTTTTTGTGAAAAGATCATCCAGCTGCTTGGAAAAAGTGGTCAGGGCTCAGAAAAGTGCTTCTTAGATCAAGGGGCCTCTTACCAGACAAATAGAATCACACAGGAGGATCAATAGCGCTTTGTGTATCCCTCCCTGGAGAGCCGACCCACTCACCATCGGATCCCACAGGAGCTCTGTGACCCCGTCAGCCTATTTCTACAGCAGTGTCCCCGCCATGAGAGTGTAACATTCGGCTTAATTTGCCATCAAGCCCCAAATATCTATCAGTGATGCTGCCTGGAGGGGAACATGGATTCTGTCCTCCACTAACCATATGCCAAAGATGGTGGTTAGCGTCTTTCAGATGTTTCTTCTTCCTGAGAGTGAAGAATTATGGGATGGACATAGTAGAGTTTTTTTTTTAACCCTACTATGTCCCTATACCTCTGATAATTCCTCACTTCCGTATTCAGGATCTTGAAAGGTACAGCAGTCTTACTTTGGTAGTGGCTGAGTGTTAGGTCTGAACTCTATATTGGTTACGCCATGTATCTTGAAAATTATGTCCAAACATTTATTCATAAGATCACATTACAGTGGTAATGAAGAGTTTCAGGAAAATGCAGGGCCCCTTTGTCAGACAGGTGATCATGCTTGACAAAGGGGTCCTGCATGGCTCTGAAATGTTACACTTTACCACTGTGATGTCATCTTAAAAAAATGTTTGGACAACATTTCCAAGTTACATGGTGTGCTTATAAAGTTCCTGGTCTCCAGCTGGTAGTTGCTACTACTGCATCCACTGAGTCTGCTGCCATTTCCAGGAATGTGTGTAAAGGAAATATTATACATGCACTACAAGACACAGTAGTGATGTAAATGCTGGTGGGAGGAACCCTAATGACCAATTGGGGGACATGCTATTAACATACCCAGAAGTGTTGGATAACAACTATGCCCAGAAATCTACAAGAGATAGTATTTGAGAGTGAATAGGGTCCAGGGGACAGGGGGTTAGGTTAGGCAGGCTACTTTTTACTTGGGTGAATGGGTGACAGGGTCACTTTAAGTTTAGGAACTTATTTAACGAATCAGAATTTACTTTTTAATGGTCTTTGAGTGGATTTTTATTGGTTATAAGCCCAAGTACTTAAAACTGAACCTCCTAACAACTTTTATATTTCATAGGTTGGGTTTTTTCCCTTTAACTAGGTTCCTATTCCCTTCAGGTACACTTACCTTGGTGCCTTTTGTCTCAAAATGATCATTTTTACTTCTAAATGAATTAGGGGCTCTGGATTTGGAAGCTTTCTTACTTAGAAGGAATCTTAAAAAAAAGAGAAAGGGTTTGGTGTCATTTGTAAGGAGAACCTTGCAGTATGCTTTTGTGCGCAAAAGGCAGAAGCTTTGTTATTTAGCAACACCATGACAAATGATTGTGGTAACAATTCAGTGGAAAATTAAGAAACATAAACTCTTAGCACTATGCTATGGCACACTAAGTCATTATACGTATACTGAAAAAAATATTTTATGAGTTTATAAAGTACCAAGAAAATGTCCTTATAAAGAAAAAGTATTCCAAGTGCAAAAGACGAGACAAAAACACCAGCCATGGAGATTTCCAGGTTAAACCTAACTAGTCTTAAAAACGACCAGATAGATGGGAGATGGATTAGAACACCTGTTAGTTTTTATTGCTGTCTTTGCCTCTTACAAAGATTTCCCCCTCTCTATGTGTCCCGTTTACCATTATCATTGAAAGTGACAGTAACAGAAAACCACACATTTTGGGTTGTCCCTGCAACAGTAACAGAGGGGAAATCTTCAAATGGGGACACTAATTCTGGTCCCCAAGGGATTCACATAATTTTTAGGGATTTCCTCTCACTTCCTGTTTGGCTATGGGACAGGAAGTGAAGAGAAATCTCAACAATGGCGCACAGATGGCGAAAAAAAATCTGAGAGGGGTGAAAAAAAAATTGCCCATAGTTTCACTAGTAAACAGCATGCTGTAATGAGGACGACAGAGAGATGAGTGCATCACTGCTTCTCCTTCACTGACCAGATACAGGTTGGGGCTGGCCCAAAACAGCCTGAGCTCAGAGGAGGTGAGTTAAATGATCCTACTGTCCTTTAATTGGAAAGATGGAGGACATTAAATGGCGGGAAAAGGTACTATGGGAAAGGAGGGGCAGCTTTAAATTGAAGGTGAGTACATGGGCTATTTTTGACTTGCACAATTGTTTAAAGCTTGTTATAGAGACCTGGAGGCTGCCTACTGGAAAGGCTTGATATCTGGGTCTCTTGTGACCCTGGGTCTCTCTATGTAGGATTGAAGGAACATAACCAGGATTAAGCCCATGAATATGTAGACATTACTGTACACTCACATGGACCATACACTGGTTTTGGCCAAGCTATTCCTACTAGGGATGGGAGTTCAGGATCTTTGCTACCAATAGTTCATTGCAGACCCCCAGAATTCGCAAGGTTCGTGATTTAAAAGAAAAACCAATAATACAGTGCATAGACTTTTCCTCTGGAGTCACATGGGCCAATAATCCGAAGGAATGGATAACCCATCCCTATTGCCAACAAGTGTTGGGGCTGTAAGGAAGACATACTTTTTTTTTTTTAATTGTATTTGTTGATTTATTTATTTAGGCGTTGATACAATTCTCTAATGGCAATGCCCAGCTTCCCATGTTTTTTTTTTTTTTTATGCTTTTACAATAGCTTACTTATTGGTTCAACAAATTACCAGATTCAAATAACAAGATTTGCCCACTTTCAAAGAAAGCTCACATCAAGCTTTGCAAAAATTTCAAATAAAATTGACAAAACTGCTTGCGTATTTAACACGGGCAGTTTTCCTAGTTATAAAAAAGGGGGTATGAGCGGAAAAAAGCTGACTTCCAGCTTTCAATCAATTGTGTCAATTAATTAAAAAAAATACAGCATTTCTATGATCGTTTTCTGTATATTATTGCTAATCGATATTAGTATACTGTACCTCCAAATGAAGAGGGCGATCAGTAACAATAAGATTAAGCATGTAACAATAATAATCATTCTAAAAGCTCTGTTCATTTTTTTTTCCACTGTAAAAAAAAAACAAAAAAAATTGTTATCGTCGTCACCTTTAATTGTTCTTTTTTCCCTGAATATTTTATTTTTTTGCCAGCTGATTTTTTTATCTTTAAATCTTTTTTATATATATTAAACAATCATCCACTAGTTTTATCATCACTTGTTGACCAAAAGCTGCCAATGTTATAATCACCGCTATATATTTTTGTTATGGTACCCCTCTGACTTGATAATATTTTCTTCCTCTATTTCATGAAATTTATTTTCGTTTCTATTATTTATAATCACTACTAAAGCTTTTTTTGGGGTTAGGTTGGTTTCCAGATTTGTTGGTTCTTAGTGCTGCGCATTAGGCTACCAAATACAAGGAAAAACATAAATGCCCAACAATGGCTACCATCCTATCACTAACCTTTAACCAAACCCTATTATGACCCAAATACTAAAATCTCATACAAGCTTTTAAGGTCATATCAAAAGTGGAACTTTACCCATACCAATTTGATAAAAAGAATGTTCTTTGAGAAGGAACATACATGCCACAGTAATAAATATGCTACCAACTTTAGTGTGTGATGTAAATTGCCTCCATCCTTGTTCCTGTTTCTTCTTGCTGGAGGCCGCCATCTTGCTGAAGCCCAAAGCCCCTGAGCAGCAGTAAATCTTTAGGCTGTCAGCAGATCGGCCTCAACAAATTCAGCACAGTGCTGAGAATAGAGAGCAACTGAGCATGGGCAGAGCAGGGTGAGGCAGTATATTGCTGGATTTTAAACAGTATAGGTATTTATTGTTAATGTTTTACATAGCTATACCTGCAAAAGGAGCCAGCCTGAACTGATCTAGCAGGACTTCATTTTCTGACTAAAGTTCCACTTTAATCATTTTAAGTCTGTATCTTTTATTTAAATAATAATCCCCGGTGATTCTATCATGACTGTCCTTGTTCAGCCACTTCCTGTTATAGGGTGACAATGCTTTGTCCTTGTCTCTGTTATGCTTCTGCGTTGTCATCTTCACCCGAGCCCTTGGAGGAGACTACAAGCAGCCAGGCCAACACAAATTACACGGGCATGGACCACCATTGTCACAGGAAGCCGATACAGAGCAGTGTCGGGCAGCCAAAACTGGAGCTAGAGCTTGTAAACAGGAAGTGGCTGAAAAAGGCTAGAGGAGATAAGAAGCACTGAGATGCAACCAAAAGAGGAAAGAAGTTGAAAATAATATTTTTCCAAACATATGTTACCAACAAACTAATTTCTAAGACTCTACCACAGTAATGTACTGAATAACATACTTTTAATAATGTTGAGTTTAGCTGCAGTTCGACTTTTTTGCCCATTAGGGAATGTTGCTATACAAAAGATGCTTGAACCATTATGATCTCCAGAAGCTAGATAGGTTAGTTCAGATGTTTTCAGATATTTCCCCTTCCCAAGGTCCTTGTTATACTCTGGCAAAGGCAATCCTGAGATGTTCAAGTTCAAAGAAGGTGGACTGGTGGCACAGGTATGTTCTACAGAACAGGTGACCAGAGTTGGTGTCCCTACAATTATCTCTCCAGGCACGGACAACACCGGCTGAGGTGGAACATCTATGGAAGACATTTAAAGAGTTATGGTTAAATGTTATGTTTAAACATTTTCTGAAAAAAAAAAATACAGATGGAAAGTTTGCAAATGAAAAAAAATCAATGTATAAGATACTATGATTATTATTATGAAATGTTTGAACTTCAACAAGAATAGGAATGCCGCCACCAAACAGTGCCGGATTTAGACTTTGGGGGGCCCAGGGAAAAATCAAGTTCAGGGGCCCCTCAGTGTAGAAATTAAATTATGACAAATAAAAAATGAATGATAAACAGTATTTGTTTTAATATATATATATATAGATATACAGGGTGGGCCATTTATATGGATACACCTTAATAAAATGGGAATGGTTGGTGATATTAACTTCCTGTTTGTGGCACATTAGTATATGTGAGGGGGGAAACTTTTCAAGATGGGTGGTGAAAATGGCGGCCATTTTGAAGTCGGCCATTTTGAATGCTACTTTTGTTTTTTCAATAGGAAGAGGGTCATGTGACACATCAAACTTATTGGGAATTTCACAAGAAAAACAATGGTGTGCTTGGTTTTAACATAACTTTATTATTTCATGAGTTATTTACAAGTTTCTGACCACTTATAAAATGTGTTCAATGTGCTGCCCATTGTGTTGGATTGTCAATGCAACCCTCTTCTCCCACTCTTCACACACTGATAGCAACACCGCAGGAGAAATGGTAGCACAGGCTTCCAGTATCCGTAGTTGCAGGTGCTCTAAACAGGAAGTTAATATCACCAACCATTCCCATTTTATTAAGGTGTATCCATATAAATGGCCCACCCTGTATATATATCTAGATATATATAGATATATATATCTATATATATAGATATATATATAGATATATCTATATATATATAGATATAGATATATCTATATATCTATATATATATATAGATATATATAGATATATATATCTATATATATGTAAGGTTCTGAAGAAGACATTTTGTTTTTTTTCCTCAATTTTATTGACTGTAAAAATACACATTACACAGGTCATTGGAACTGGCAAGGCATACATCACCGTTATGCATCACACTACACTATTTCCATCAAGTCTTTCCTTCTGCACTTAGCATCTACAAAATTTTTAACTAGCTTATCAAACTGTATCATCCTGAGGACACGGCTCTCAACAGCCAGTAAGCACAGAGCTCTTGGTCGTTCATGGGCCATCCTGGTTCTCAGCTAATTCTGTATTAGTGCCAATTGGCTGAATGACCTTTCTCCCAAATAACTAGTGACCATCATGCTCAAATGTATTCTAGGAACCTGGAGGGAGGGCTGGGGGCATTTGACTTTTTCACCCCCTTATAAATGCAGCACAGTCGCCAAATGCAGGTATTCACCAAATATAGGACCATTCTGGCAGACAAAGCTCCAACACTTCAGGCTAGCATTGGAGCTACCCTGCCCACAACATTCATATTGAACTATCACTAGGATGGGCAGCATCACTGGCAATTAGGACTACACAGGAGGCAAGGGATGAGGAAAGGAAGGGATGAGGAAGGAATGGGAATGTTTCAGCAGTACCAGGATATGCTGTACCTTTTTTTAGAACTATAAAGAAAAAGTAAAACCGCGCTAGGCTATAGGGTGAAGTTTAGATTTGAGAGAAAGCTGCCATACTACGACCAAACATTAATCGTGAAAAGACAAGTAAAATAGAAAATGGCGCTAAAACCCTCAGTTAAAGAGACCAGGACTAAACCAGTCTCAACACCTATTGAATGTGTTCAGAGTGTGTCAATCAACAAAGTAGACATATAAATCAACAAAACACGTTAACAATGAAAAGCAATTATAACTCGATATGTGTTAAAACATACTATAATGATAAAAAAATGAAATGAAAAAATATTGATAGTGAAAACCAAGGTGTTTAAGTCTTCATGGAGACTTATTGAAAGTCCTATGGAGATATACTCCTCAGAGAATGCAAAACGATAAACAAATCGTCCAAGTTAGGTGCCTATGTGACAGTGCAGTCCAAAAAACGGAAAATCAACGAATAGTAGTTATGATGGACTTGAAAGGTGATGGTGATTGTCGCCGTGATAAACCGTGATGAACAATATGCACATATCCGGTCAATCCATAAATAGAAGAATTCAAGCCTTACCAGATGGTGAATATATTCGCACCTGAATATATATATGGGGTGGGAGGGTCGTCCTTCTCCAAACGGGGCCCGTCACACAATCCTAGGGGGGTCGGCAGATCTTCACGGGGTGGAGGTACGTCACACGGTCCAGCCTGATAAGTCCAACCCACTGTGTGTTCCTCTTGACACACCTGCTCCAAGGAGTGTGGCTCCGAATAACCGAATAAATAAAAAAGGAGGGGACTCTCCGTAGTGTGAATACCCTCTATCACAGAGTGTATCTCTCCTCACACATGACGATGTCTTCAAACAGATCCTCTGCAGATCCCATTGGGGGGGGTGAATATCGGGGACAACAGCAGAGACGTTGTAACAAGCCTTCCTTTCCTGTGAGACCGGAAACCACGCTGTACTAACGCTCTCTTTTTCCGGAAACCAAGCCTTGTTGATTTATATGTCTACTTTGTTGATTGACACACTCTGAACACATTCAATAGGTGTTGAGACTGGTTTAGTCCTGGTCTCTTTAACTGAGGGTTTTAGTGCCATTTTCTACTTTACTTTTTTTTAGAACTGCCTTAGATTTGGCTCATAACGGTTTTGAAGGTCGTTGAAGGTATGTCCCCTGGTAAATGACTGATATCTTTTAAATTAAAATTAGTTTTGTGCAAGCTTTAAAATGTACAGTTGGTCATCACCAAACATTTATGAGTCATCTCAAAGACCCTGGTGCCCAGCCTGTGTCCTTAACGTCACAAGTTCCTCTGATACTTGTTGTAAATCCCTAAGGCCTTCACACCCATGTACATGTGTACCTGGAAAATGTTTGAGATTATTTTTCTTCTGAAAATCACGACAGCAAATGGAATGTTTAATATTTTTTACCTGTAACATGTAACTGAACATACTCCGAAGCTTTTCTCAGACCCATAAACCTTCTATCGCTTGGATAATACGCCTTTTCGTCTTTTTTTGTCACTTCATGAATTCGGAGAGTGCAGCTGTCCTCTGGACTGCCTATGAGTTCTGCTCGGTTTTTATACACAGTTGATATTTCAGAAGCATCTGAACTGTATATAATCTTGGAACCAGGAGTGATCTTCACTATGTGCCACACCACCTTGTCATTCTTTGGTTCGGTTGGAGATGTTCTGACCGTACAAGGGATCTCCACACAGGAGCCATCCAATGCTTGGATCTCAGATGTGAAATTAAATTTCTTTTGCTGGACAGTGCAAGTTGCTGTGGAACAAGAGAAAAAAACAACATTTTGAGATTAAAAATGCTCATCCAAAATGTGTGTTAAAATTAATCTTTTATATCATGCATCCTTTCCCAGTAAGAACTGAAAGTGGAAAAATAGAAATCGTATCCTTAAAAACAGATTTGAAACCCTGAATGGATGACATATTTCTAATTTGCTAAATCACTATCACAAACAGTTACCGAAAAAAAACACTTTACCCACTTTTTATTCCGAAAGCCTGTTTCACACTGATGGAGGAAGGGTCCACCGGACAGATTTTCAGGCAGACCCAATCGGACCATTCAAAGCTCTCTATGGAGTGTTGGATGTCAGCAGACGTGCATCCAATCTGATCCAGTCCGCTAAAAACAGACAGATGGGGATCCGTTCCCAATCCATCCAGTGGATCAGATCGGAAGACAGTCAGAGGGAAACAGACAAGCAGTCCATTTCCATCCAACTGCCCCATAGAGAAGAGGAGGCTGTGTCTGTGTCCGCTCTGCATAGCAGAGCGGACACGGACCTGTCATCCACCTGCTCACCGAGGACCAGAGGACAAATCCCTTGCTGAGCAGACGGATTGGCTTTTCAGTGCTGCTGATTTCCCCAAGCTTCGTTTAATTACTTGCAGTCTACATGTACTCCCTCCAGCATGACCTGCCTATTATTGGTCTGGACGGGTTTCCTAATTACAACATGGAACATGCTTGGACAATCTGTGTTGGCATGGCAGCTTGCAATCTCAACCAGGGTAACATGTAACCCTGTGACAATGCACCATCGCAACTAGGAGACAGGAACAGGTGTTGTCACCCTATAGCAGGAAGTCACTGAACAAGGACCTTCCTAACAGGATCATCTAATGAAAACTGCAGATTTAAAAGACTGAAAGCAACTTCTGAAATTACATGTATTTTCTTCTTTATTTATTTATTTCGGATACTTGTATAGCGCCGACAATTTACGCAGCGCTTTACATATACATTTTACATTCACATCAGTCCCTACCCTCAAGAAGCTTACAATCTAAGGTCCCTAACTCACATTCATACATATACTAGGGCCAATTTAGACAGGAACCAATTAACTTACCAGCATGTCTTTGGAGTGTAGGAGGAAACCGGAGTACCCGGAGGAAACCCACGCAGGCACAGGGAGAACATGCAAACTCCAGGCAGGTAGTTCTTTAGACGTTTTTCCCTTTACTTATACCTGGTGATCCCACCAACAGCACACAATCTGTCCTAATGTGACCACTGTAATTTATCTATGGAGCAGTAGCATTGTCACCCCAGTTTGCTCTCTTGATGTGGACTACAAACCTCGGGTACTCTAATCCAGTGTTTTTCAACTCCAGTCTTCAAGGCACACCAACAGGTCATGTTTTCAGGATTTCCCTCAGATGAAACAGCTGTGGTAATTACTAAGGCAGTGAAACTGATCAAATCACCTGTGCAAACTCATGGAAATCCTGAAAACATGACCTGTTGGTGTACCTTGAGGACTGGAGTTGAAAAACACTGCTCTAATCCTTCTCTCCATAAGATAAGACTGCAGCGTGCACAGGACAACACTATATTTTTGGCAGTATCACCCGGGATTTTTTTTTTATTGCAATCATCGTATAGATATAAAAAACCCCTTTCAATGATCTTTGTCACAGATCAAAACAGAACAAATAAGAGGAGTTGTTGGACCAGTACAAAAGTCCTAAAGGTACTCAAACGTGTCCACTAAACTAGTCAAAGTGACGGAATCATTAATGGTGTCGACAAAGTAGAC
>BLSH010203911.1:477303-489134 GCA_018402905.1 Glandirana rugosa
CCCCCCCCCCCCCCCGTTTCCTTGAAAAGTTGGCTGCTCAGTCTAAAATGCCCGGGCCTATTTTTCGTCCCAGTCCGTGCCTGATCAACACGGCCATGTGACCACCACAAACTGACAAACGGAAAATATGGTGTCACAGAATGGGGAAATTTTGCAATTTTTGCATGTGCTGCTCAGGCTTATAAGATTATATATACAGTATCTTGCAAAAGTGAGTACATCCCTCTCATTTTTGTAAATATTTTATTATATCTTTTCATGCGACAACACTGAAGAAATGACACTTTGCTACAATGTAAAGTAGTGAGTGTACAGCTTGTATAACAGTGTAAATTTGCTGTCCCCTCAAAATAACTCAACACACAGCCATTAATGTCTAAAATGCTGGCAACAAAAGTGAGTACACCCCTAAGTGAAAATGTCCAAATTGGGCCCAAAGTGTCAATATTTTGTGTGGCCACCATTTTTTTCCAGCACTGCCTAAACCCTCTTGGGCATGGAGTTCACCAGAGCTTCACAGGTTGCCACTGGAGTCCTCTTCCCCTCCTCCATGACGACATCACGGAGCTGGTGGATGTTAGAGACCTTGCGCTTCTCCACCTTCTGTTTGAGGATGTCCCACAGATGCTCAATAGGGTTTAGGTCTGGAGACATGCATGGCCAGTCCATCATCTTTACCCTCAGCTTCTTTAGCAAGGCAGTGGTGGTCTTGGAGGTGTGTTTGGGTTCGTTATCATGTTGGAATACTGCCCTGAGGCCCAGTCTCTGAAGGGAGGGGATCATGCTCTGCTTCAGTATCTCACAGTACATGTTGGCATTCATGGTCCCCTCAATGAACTGTAGCTCCCCAGTGATAACAGCACTCATGCAGCCCCAGACCATGACACTCCCACCACCATGCTTGACTGTAGGCAAGACACACTTGTCTATGTACTCCTCACCTGGTTGCTGCCACACACGCTTGACACCATCTGAACCAAATAAGTTTATCTTGGTCTCATCAGATCACAGAACATGGTTCCAGTAATCCATGTCCTTAGTCTGCTTCTCTTCAGCAAACTGTTTGCAAGCTTTCTTGTACATCATCTTTAGAAGAGGCTTCCTTCTGGACGACAGCCATTGAGACCAATTTGATGCAGTGTGCAATGTATGGTCTGAGCACTGACAGGCTGATCCCCCACCCCTTCAAACTCCGTACCAATGCTAACAGCATTCATACGTCTATTTCCCAAAGACAACCTCTGGATATGACGCTGGGCACGTGCACTCAACTTCTTTGGTCGACCATGGCGAGTCCTGTCCTGTTAAACCACTGTATGGTTTTGACCACTGTGCTGCAGCTCAGTTTCAGGGTCTTGGCAATCTTCTTTTAGCCTAGGCCATCTTTATGTAGAGAAACAATTCTTTTTTTCAGATCCTCAGAGAGTTCTTTGCCATGAGGTGCCATGTTGAACTTCCAGTGACCAGTATGAGAGAGTGAGAGCGATAACACCAAATTTAACACACCTGCTCCTCATTCACACCTGAGACCTTGTAACACTAACGCATCACATGACACCGGGGAGGGAAAATAGCTAATTGGGCCCAATTTGGACATTTTTCAATTAGGGATGTACTCACTTTTGTTGCCAGCGGTTTGAACAATAGTGGCTGTGTGTTGAGCTATTTTGAGAGGACAGCAAATTTACACTGTTATACAAGCTGTACCCTCACTACTTTACATTGTAGCAAAGTGTCATTTCTTCAGTGTTGTCACATGAAAAGGTAGAATAAAATATTTTCAAAAATGTGAGGGGGGGACTCACTTTTGTGAGATAGAGTATATATATATAGATAGATAGATAAATAGATATAGATAGATATAAATACAGTATACAGGCGGTCCCCGGGTTACAAGCAAGATAGGGACTGTAGGTTTGTTCGTAAGTTCAATTTGTATGTAAGTGGGAACAGGTACATTTCTTAAGTGAAGCTTCAGCCACAAAAACTATTTTTAAGCTTTTTGGATAACATAGGGAAGGGTTAACTATAGGCGTGCGCACATAGGGTGGCAGGTGCCTGGCTACAGAGAAAGGGATGGAGGAATCTCTGTCCTCAGTCCCTTTCTCTGGCTCAAAAGTGAGACATCAGGGGCCTGTTTAGACCCCTGATATTTCATCAAAGGGCTCCTAAATAAATTTGTAAAAAAAAAATAATAAAATATAATATTGTAAAAAAATAAGTAAAATAAAAATAAACCACTGACACCGATCTCTGCCCTTCTGACATATGTACACACACTCATGTTTGTTTGCACTTTGCGGTGCACACCCTAATGCAATAGGCTGCGCACACCTATGCCTGTAATGTTTGTTTTGCTGTCTATGTTTCTGTTCAGAAGATTTCACCTCACTTCCTGTCCCAATGATAACTGGATTTTGAAAATTTTTTTTGAAAATTTTGGGTTGTTGTGGAAACAAACCTTGGTGATAAAACATCAGTGGAGACACATTTTTCCCAAAAAAAACTCTTACAAGAGTGAATTTCCCTTCCTAGGGGGAGATTTCCTCTCACTTCCTGAGTCGTTCTTAAGTCGAATGATTGTACCTAGAGGACCGCCTGTAGATATATATATCTATATATTAAGAAAAAATTATGTTGCGCTAAACCTTAATGATTATAAAAAACAGTGCATAAATCAATATAAATAAAACATATACATAGGAATGTTTACATAACATAAACATAAATTAGATCCAAAATACAAAGAAATATCATTTTAAGATAAAAACAAGGAGTTAACCTTCACAAGTTGTGGGACTATGCATTATATTTTCCTTCACTATTTTGCATCACAGTATTTTGCACTGTTTTTATCTTAAAATGATATTTCTTTGCATTTTTGATCTAATTTATGTTTATGTTATGTAAACATTCCTATGTATATGTTTTATTTATATTGATTTATGCACTGTTTTTTATAATCATTAAGGTTTAGCGCAACATAACTTTTTCTTAATCTCTCACTTGTCTGGTGGAATATCGCACCTTTTTTATTGTTGCAGCTGTCACATATGTAATTTTTTCTTAAGCGCGGTATTGTTTTGAACGTTTGTATATATATATATATATATACTGTATGGAAACAGAAGGTGAAAAATACACAGAAGGAGAAAAAGAACTGTTATGGCATGAAAATGCATTTCATTCTGGGTTATGAGGGATGAGTGAAATGTATTTTTTTTATCCAGCTGAAAGCAAGAAGAGTAAAACTAAAAAATTTAAGTGACATCTAAATAATGAAAAAGTACACAAACAAGGATAAAATCACAAATACAAACATTTTTTTTTTCCAAGTACATTTCTTCTATACCCAGTGAGCAAAGTTAACCGGTTCCACACTGTGCACTGTATATTTACGGCAGCAGTGTGGATGCGTCCCGCGAATCGGCGTAAATAGGCGGCGATTCGCGCAGGCGCAGCTAGGGGGTGAGCGCGCCTCGCTGGCGTCGCGCTCTCGTGCCCGACACACTACGGAGGAGTGTGCCCGCGGCTCGGGTGGACCCGATGTCCGCTGGCGAGTCACGATGAGCGGCCTGAGTAAAAGAACGGGGAACTGCTGATGTAAACATGGCGGTTCCCCGCTCTGTCAATGGGGACATAAGAGATCTACTGATCCCTGTCACTGGGTTCATTTAGATCTCTTATGCCCATGGTAGCCCAGCCCCTCCACAGTTAGAACACACCCAGGGAACACAGTTAACCCCTAGATCGCCCCCTGCAGGTTAACCCCTTTACTGCCAATGACATTTATACAGTAATCAGTGGATATTTACATTTCTGATCGCTGTATAAATGTCATTGGTCCCAAAAAAGTGTCAAAAATATCTGACATGTCCGCTCCAATATCGCAGTATCACTAAAAATCACAGATCACCGCCATTACTAGGAAAAAATTTAAAAAAATAAAACCCCCAGAAATGAATTCTCATCATCCGTAAACGCAGAAACTTTTGCGCAAACCAATCAATAAACGCCGATTGCAATTTTTTTTTTACCAAAAATATGAGGAAGAATATAAATCGCCCAAAACCAATGAAAAAAAAATGTTTTTTTATATATTTTTTTGGATTTGAATTTTAGCAAAAAGTAAGAAATATTGTTTTTTTTTGTGCAAAATTTACGCTCTTTCTTTGTTTATAGCGGCGATCAGAAATGATGCAGCGGTGATCAAATACCACCAAAAGAAAGCTCTATTTGTGGGAAAAAAAGGACGCAAATTTTGTTTGGGTACAACGTCGCACGACCGCGCAATTGTCAGTTAAAGCGACGCAGTGCCGAATCATAAAAAGTGCTCTGGTCCTAAAGTGGGAAATCCTTCCGGGGCTGAAGTGGTTAAGAGATCCCATTTCTGTGAATTCTGTAATTTTCCAGCAAAATCAATTTACTGCAATCACTCCATTCCTCCCTATTATTATAGCATATTTTGGTATGAAGCTTTTGCACACCAATGCACAACCTGGTTCAGCAAGTTCATTAGCCGAAATCTCTAAAAAACATCTTTTTTAAATAAAATTGTCAAAGTTAACACAATGGAAAACCTATAACACTAAACAATAAAAAGATGGAAATCAAGTTGGCACTTACTTGTCTTCTCTAGACTCTAGACAGTGACAGTGATACAATTTTCTACATAGATTGTAACTTCTTCTTCTTTTACGTCATTTCCTCAGTTGCCCAAACAAACCGGGTAATTTACATTTGTCTGCCACTGTACTCTGTACTGACATTTAGTTTGTGACGGAGTTGATATCCAGAATATAATAGTTCTCTTTTTTTTTTTATATTAAATTATTCTCGCCCACCCACCACTTCTTCCCCATCAACACTTTCTGTTGCAATCAAGCAGAACACAACACTTCTCTGCAGTAGGATTCTTGTTTACCTCCAAAGATGAGCGAATAAAGGAAAATCCAGAGATTTGGACAAGCGGGTTTCATTCTTCGCAAGATCTCTTTTCTGAATACTCATCACAATTCAAGAGGGAAAAGCGTTTATAAAAATTCTGGTTAGCATTTGAAGAATTTCTTTATTTTAACCACTTCAGCCCCGGAAGGATTTCACACTTTAGGACCAGAGCCCTTTTTGCGATTCGGCGCTGCGTCGCTTTAACTGACAATTGCGCGGTCGTGTGACGTTGTACCCAAACGAAATTTGCGTCCTTTTTTCCCCACAAATAGAGCTTTCTTTTGGTGGTATTTGATCATCGCTGTATCTTTTCTGATCGCCGCTATAAACAAATGAAGAGCGACAATTTTGCAAAAAAACCCAAATTTCTTACTTTTTGCTAAAATACAAATGCAAAAAAATAATACAAAAAAACATTTTTTTCCATCGGTTTTGGCCGATTTATATTCTTCCTCATATTTGCGATAAAAAAAATCCCAATCGGCGTTTATTGATTGGTTTGCACAAAAGTGGTCGCATTTACGGATGATGAGAATTCATTTTTGGGGTTTTTATTTTTTTTTTATTTTTTACAAGTAATGGCAGCGATCTGCGATTTTTAGCGGTACTGCGATATTGCAGCGGACATGTCGGAACATTTTGACACATTTTTGGGACCATTGGCATTTATACAGCGATCAGTGCTATAAAAATGCACTGATTACTGTGTAAATGCCATTGGCAGTGAAGGGGTTAACCTGCAGGGGGTTCTCTAAGGGTTAACTGTGTTCCCTGGGCGTGTTCTAACTGTGGGGGGACTGCCCTAACAGGGGAAGGGAAGTGATCACAGCTTCCATGTAGAGGAAGGCTGTGATCACAGCCCTTCCCCCTTCACAGAACGGAGGTCCGTGTTTACTTACACGGACCTCCGTTCTTTCAGTGTGGGGGGGGGGCATCGCGGGTAGCCGGCGGCGATCGAGTCCGCCGCACCCGCTCCCTGGCCCTCCCCGAACACAGTGAGCGATCTCGCAGCCGCCGTCGTATGATGGCGATTTGCGATATCGAACCACTTTGTCGCCGTCAACCTGCGGTTGGCGGTCGGCAAGTGGTTAAAGGGATTGTAAAGTCAGAAGGTTTTTTTTTTATCTTAGTGCATTCTATGCATTAAGATAAAAAGTCTTCTGTGTGCAGCAGCCCCCTAATAGTTACCTGGGGTCCCTCTAGAGCAGGCATCCTCAAACTACAGCCCTCCAGCTGTTGCGGAACTACACATCCCATGAGGCATTGTAAAACTCTGACATTCACAGACATGACTAGGCATGATGGGAATTGTAGTTCCTGAACAACTGGAGGGCCATAGTTTGAGGACCCCTGCTCTAGATCCAGAAATGTCCACGAGTATCTCGGTCCGAGACTCTCCCAATTGGCTGAGAAACAG
The DNA here is from genome assembly GCA_018402905.1 of Glandirana rugosa. Lineage (NCBI taxonomy): Eukaryota > Metazoa > Chordata > Amphibia > Anura > Ranidae > Glandirana > Glandirana rugosa. The sequence continues at coordinate 483,668 of BLSH010203911.1, forward strand.
CAGCGGCTCCCGCTGCTGTCTATCAAAGTCAGTTAGCCAATCAGGAGAGAGAGAGCGTGTGGGGTGGGGCCATGGCTCCATGTCTGAAAGGGGGCTCGGATGCCCCCATAGTAAGCTGCTTGCTGTGGGGGCACTTGATAGGAGGGAGGGGCAAAGAGCACAGAAGAGGAATCCGAGAAGAGGAGAATCCGGACTGCTCTGTGTGAATCCACTAGACAGAGGAGAAAAGTATAACATGTCTGTTACTTTTAGAGAAAAAAAAAGGAGACTTTACTTTATCTTTAACAACTTCAGCCCCGGAAAGATTTCCCATGTTAGGACCAAAGCACTGCGTCGCTTTAACTGAAAATTGTGCGGTCATGCGATGTTGTCGAAACAAAATTTGCGTCCTTTTTTTCTCACAAATAGAGCTTTCTTTTGGTGGTGTTTGATCACCGCTGCTTCATTTCTGATCGCCGCTATAAACCAAAGAAGGAGCGTCAATTTTGAAAAAAAATATATATATGTTTTACTTTTTGTTATAATACTTATCCAAAAAAATATGTATAAAAAAACGAATTTATTCATTGGTTTTGGCTAATATATATTCTTCCTCATATTTGAGGTGATAAAAAATTGCGATCGGCGTTTATTGATTGGTTTGCTGAAAAGTTGTCGTGTTTATAAAGCATGAGAATTAATTTGTGGCATTTTTACTATTTTTTTTTTTTTTTACTAGTAATGATGGCAATCTGTGATTTTTATTGGCTGTGATATTGCAGCGGACATGTTGGAAATTTTTGACACTTTTTTGGGACCAGAAATGTAAATATCCACTGATTACTGTATAAATGTCATTGGCAGTGAAGGGGCTAACCTGGGGGGGGGGGGGGGATCTAGGGGTTAACTATGTTCCCTAGCCACTCCAGCCCCGGAAGGATTTCCCACTTTAGGACCAGAGCACTTTTTGCAATTCGCCACTGCGTCGCTTTAACTGACAATTGCGCAGTTGTGCGACGTTGTACCCAAACAAAATTTGCGTCCTTTTTTTCCCACAAATAGAGCTTTCTTTTGGTGGTATTTGATCACCTCTACGTCATTTCTGACCACCGCTATAAACAAAAGAAGACCAACAGTTTTGCAAAAAAAACCAAATTTCTTACTTTTTGCTAAAATATAAATCCAAAAAAAATATTAAAAAAAAAATTTCCATCGGTTTTGGCCGATTTATATTCTTCCTCATATTTTTGGTAAAAAAAAATCACAATCTGCGTTTATTGATTGGTTTGCACAAACGTTGCCGCGTTTACGGATGATGAGAATTAATTTCTGGCGTTTTTATTTTTATTTTAATTTTTTACTAGTAATGGCGGCGATCTGCGATTTTTAGCGGTACTGCGATATTGCAGCAGACATGTCGTACCATTTTGACACCTTTTTGGGAAAAATAAAAAAGGTGTAAGTGGTGCTGCCAATTATTGGTGCCACTTACACTTTTTTTTTTTTTTTATCGCACTCTACCTATTGGTAGGAGAGTTAGGGTGAGGCAGCAGCCAGATATACGATCCATAGCACAGAATTTCCTTTTATTTGCAATACTGGTGACCAGTAGTGATAACCCGAGCTGCCCTGGGTTCAGTTTGGTAAACTTCAAAGAAGTTAAGGTGCTGAACCCAAACTCCCATCAGGGGGAGCCAAATCTATCAAAATAAAAATGTAAATTTTGTGGGCTAATGGGCAAGGGGGAGTCACAAAATAGCATTGGGGCAGCTGGGCACTGCCTTGTGGAACATGTACCCATGAAAAAAAAAAAAAGGTAGCTGGGAGCAGTTATTTTTAACACAGAATTTTTTTTTAAAATTGCTGGCAAATCACGGTTGTCATTTCCGGCTTTTTTTTTTAACTTGTAGCCATGTGAGTGGCTGGTAGTAGTGGTTCACCTTATAGCTGCCCTCAATCACACCATATTTGACACATTGTAGACGCTGACCAGACCGGCTCTTGTTTTTGTTGTTTTATTTAGGGGAAATAACTTGGATGGGGATAAGGGGTGACTGTGGGATGCCCAAAAGAATTATAACACACAAACTCCATATACAGTCCTGTATATGTGCACTTCCCTGCAGACCGTCCCTCTGCAGACTGTTAAACCTCACAACTCTCCAGCACTTGACTTGCTGACTGTTTCTCCTACCGTTCTCTCTCCAGCATTGAACTGAGTAATTCATCACTCCATTATTTCTCTCCAGCACTGAACTTAGTTTCCAGCCTGAAAGGAAATGTATCAAGCTTCTCTGTTCCTTTCTCTTCACCGCGGCTAGCACATGGTGAGGCCTACTCTCAGCAGAACCTCCAGAACACCCATTATAGGCCAGGGATCACGAGCCCCTGAATGTGTAGCAAAAGCACTTGAGTGCTAGCCGGGCCTTTGATGGACTAAAACACCCCTCCTTCTTCCAGGTCCCACCAACCTGCTTTTCCTCAGTGACTCTCCTTTCCCTGAACTGGCTCCCAAGGCTTTCACAGACTGTCCACTATTCCTCTCCCAGCCTGCTCCAGCACTTTCTCTTGTAGTTCCCAGGGACCGTCACTCACCAAACCGGTGGATCACTTTAAAGTCTCTCACTGTGTAGCTCCTCTGCTGTTCTCCTGTTCCCTGTGTGACTCCAGGAATCACCACCACTCCTGGCTGCACCCGAACCTCCAGGCCTCAAAGTCACCACCCCAGATGGGGGCGACCCCCCAGGTAGAGGCCTCCACAGCACCTCTGCTATATCTCCAGACTTCCACCCGACACTTCTCCTCCAGATTGGGCTGACTCAGAGTATTTAAGGAGGTCTGCCCCCTGCCAATCCTGCTTGGGGATTGGTCAGGGCTCCCTAGAACACTCCAGATGGCTCCACCTATCTCCCAGCTCTCTGGCCAGAAACCTTCCCCAGGTTTCTAGAAAGAAGTGGGAGGTTCTGGTGACCTCACCTGTCAAGTCTACTCAATCCTCCCTGAGCCACTCCTGCGGGCCCAGATCAAAACATTCAGCCTGCTCTTACACTCGGGCCTGACTAAATTTTACCTCACCTAGCAAACCCTGCTAGAAAAACGCACCTACACTATGGGGGCACTATAAACCACATACGATGGCAGGTCAGCTCTCCTGCGTGAATCGCCTTAGCTGTATGGCGGCTCGCGCAGGGGCAGTTGCCGGAGGCACACACTCATGCCTGCTGCACGCTGCGGAAGCGGGCCCACGGGTCGGGCGGACTCGGTGTCTGCCGGCGACCCGCAAACGCTCTGTACAGAGGCAGAACGGGGATCTGCCAATGTAAACAAGGTGGATCCCCGTTCTTACAGGGGACATGTCAGAGATCTACTATTCCCAGTCATTTGGAACAGTGATCTCTGCCATGTCCCTGCCAGTCCATCCCCCTACAACTAGAATACACCTTAGGGAACCTATTTAAGCCCTTGATCGCCCCCTAGAGGTAATCCCTTCCCTGCCAGTGTCATTTATACATTGATCAAAAATGTAATTTGGGGTCAGATTTGTCCGCCGCAATGTTGCAGTCCCGCTAAAAATCGCAGCCATTACTATTAAAACAATAAAAAAAGTCCCTAAATCCATAGTTTGTAGACGCTATAACTTTTGCGCAAACCCTTCAATATACGCTTATTGTGATTTTTTTCTTAACAAAAATATATAGAAGAATACATATTGGCCTAAACTGATGAATAAATTAGTTTTTTTTAGTTTTTTTATATGTTTTATAGCAAAAACTAAAAAAAAAATATATATTTTTTTAAATGTCACTCTTTGTTTGTTTATAGCGCAAAAAATGATAAAATACCACCAAAAGAAAGCTTTATTTGTGGGGAAAAAAAGGACGTTAATTTTGTTTGGGTACAACGTCGCAAAACCGCGCAAGTGTCAGTTAAAGCGACGCAGTGCCGAATCGCAAAAAGTGCTCTGGTCAGGAGGGGGTTAAATCCTTCTGGGGCTGAAGTGGTTAAGGGGGAACTTGCAAAAAATAAAAAAATAAATAATTAAAAATATGTGAGGTCCCCTCATGAAATTCATACCAGCCCCTTTGAGCCTGGTATACATTTTATGTTTCAATGTTTTTATTTAGTATTTAAGTATTTTACAATACAGAAGAAAAAAAAAGGAATAACAGTCTTACATTGTTATGAGTAAATAACAGCAAAACCTTGCATTACATTGTTATGTATAACAATATATCACATTTGTATTTACAAGTCTTGCTTAAACTTCAGGATCTACTAGTTCGTAAGGTATGAAGTGTAATCCAACAATTCAAAACTAGAGAATTAACCAATTAATTATTGATCGTTTACTTGGTACCCCATTCTGACCGTGTAACTGTATGAGTTCCATCAGCCTCCTGTTATGTTGTTTTCTGTGATGTAGTGCGTAAGTACTTTCTGACTTCATCTGACTTGTTGACCATCCACCCCAAGGTACCCCTTTGGGAGCACTTTTGTACCCTGGTGGGATGGTCCGTGAGAAAAGTAGAGTTGCGTATGGCACTACCCTGATTGTTAACCTGTTATAAGAAGCGTTCCACTGAACTGGTTGTCAACCAGGTGGACCAATGGTGCCAAGACTTTTGTATTGCATCCAGTTTGCCTTGACTGGATGCGAGCATAGTTTCGTAGCAACAATGTGTGTTAGTTAGGTTTATTACATCTATCACTTTTGGAGGAGTTTGAGATTTCCAGAGTTTTGTGATGTTAGACCTGGCTGCTAACAGGATGTGTGTCACTACATTTCTGTGTTTGGGGTGGATTTGGTCTATTTTCAGGTTAAGTAGGCCCAATGCTGGCGAGATTTCTGTGGGTGACTCTGTTATTTCTTGGATGATACGGAATACGTCTAGCCAATATGTCTGGATTTTTGAGCAATTCCACATTATGTGGAGGATGTCACCCTTTGCTTTAAAACATCTCCAGCATTGGTCACTGTTTTTGTTATCGAATGACGCTAGCTTGGATGGCGTGAGATACCATCTGAGTGTCAGTTTGTATGTAATTTCCCATAGAGATGTGCATTGAGTCACTTTAAATACTGAGTTGAGTGCGGATTGCCAATTTGATTCGGTGAATGATTGTCCCAGGTCTTGTTCCCATTGCTTGTGTGCCTTTGTCTTGGAGAATTCTTTTAAATGTTTTCCTTAAGAGTAACGGGGTGTGTCTTTTGAAGTGTATGGAATCTTATTTTCGTATAGAGTTTTGGTAACTTGGATTTGACATATGGTATAGGGGATTCTATACCTGTAAGGAGTTATCAGGAGGTAGGTTTTAATTTCAGTATGGTTAGTATATGTTGTCGTAATTAGTCTTTTTTCTTAAGAGGTTCTGTTTCCGTGTGTTCGTTACCCTTGTTCTGGACCCTGTTAGTAAGTGGCTTAGTTTAACCGTTAGGCGTGAGTTGAGTCATAAATTTCACTGAGTTACGTGTAGAGATACCCTTTAA
>BLSH010203911.1:493748-528748 GCA_018402905.1 Glandirana rugosa
TGGAGGATGAGGGGGATGCTGCGACCTCTAGTAGCCACTGACCTGTTGTTGTGTGGACTTGTAAGGCTGGAAGATGGCTTTGAAGGGCCGGGGCCTAGTCGCGGGAGAAGCTGCGGGCTCAATTAGTGGACGTCCCAGTCACTTAGGTAGAATCAAGAGGATTTCAAGCCCAGTCTGTAGGGAGGGAAGAGGGGCATCCCCTAGGGTCTGATCCGCCGTCCGGCGATGGTCCGGTGTGGCTGTGTAATCGGTTGTGATGGTCGCGGCCTAGGCCGCGGGTGAAGCCGCGGCCTCGATTTTGGGAGCCGCGGAGGGCGAGTGCGGGCGGTCAAAAGAGAAGGACCGGAGTGTAGAGGGAAGGAGTGGGGATTCGTCTGGGTAACTTTCCAGTGCTCACCCGTCCTTGGGAAGGTAGGATGGAGGTTGATTGTAGCTGGGAGATCGGAGCTCTCCCAGGACACGTCCGGCTTCCACAGCGCTCAAGCCACGCCCCCTACATGGAGCCTGGTATACATTTTAGAGGGAACTCCATGTAAATAAAACAAATAAAATTCATGAGGTCCCCATAAAATTCATAGCAGACCTTTAATCTGAACAAGCTCCCCTCCTGAACATTCACAAAAAATAGTTGTAACCATAGAAATAAAGACACCCAGTTTGACAAATCCTTTATTTAAAAAAAAAAAAAAAAAAAAATTTCCAAAAAATGTCCCTCGTTGTAAATCCATCATCCTTCATATTGTCCAGTGATGCAGATCCATATCCGCCAAGAAAAAAAAAAACCCCACCGCCAAGACATGTTGCGCTTGTTCACTTGAAACGCTTTGAATGGAAAGCCCAGTGGTTGACAGCTGTTATATACAAGGGGTGCGGGTTCCAGTTTTACCATGCAATGGCATTTACTTGAAGAAAAGAACATCACATGGCTTTGTTTTTCTCTATAAGATAGTTGATAAAAGGCTCTGGATCTAAAATCAGAACTTAGGCAGGTAAAAATCAAATTTAAAAAAAAAGATCAGTCACAAATTTCTGGCCAGCAGTGGTTCAATGCGATGAGCGATGCCATTCTTATCAGATAGCATTACTCTATATCAGGGATATGCAATTAGCGGACCTCCAGCTGTTGCAAAACTACAAGTCCCATCATGCCTCTGCATGTCATGCTTGTGGCTGTCAGAATCTTGCTATGCCTCATGGGACTTGTAGTTCTGCAACAGCTGGAGGTCCGCTAATTGCATATCCCTGCTCTATATGTTATAAGGTACAGTATCTCACCTCACATTTTTGTAAATATTTTATTCTATATTTTCATGTGACAACACTGAAGAAATGACACTTTGCTACAATGTAAAGTAGTGAGTGTACAGCTTGTATTTTTGTAAATTTGCTGTCCCCTCAAAATAACTCCACACACAGCCATTAATGTCTAAACCGCTGGCAACAAAAGTGAGCACACCCCTAAGTGAAAATGTCCAAATTGGTCCCAATTAATCATTTCCCTCCCCAGTGTCATGTGACTCATTAGTGTTACAAGGTCTCAGTTGTGAATGGGGAGCAGGTGTGTTAAATTTGGTGTTATCACTCTCACTCTCGCATACTGATCACTGGAAGTTCAACATGGCACCTCATGGCAAAGAACTCTCTGAGGATCTGAAAAAAGAATTGTCCTAGGCTATAAGAAGATGTCCTAGGCTATAAGAAGATTGCCAAGACCCTGAAACTGAGCTGCAGCACGGTGGCCAAGACCTTACAGCGGTTTCACTCAGAACAGGTCGACCAAAGTAGTTGAGTGCACGTGCTCAGCGTCATATCCAGAGGTTGTCTTTGGGAAATAGACGTATGAGTGCTGCCAGTATTGCTGCAGAGGTTGAAGGGGTGGGGGATCAGCCTGTCAGTGCTCAGACCATACGCCGCACACTGCATCAAATTGGTCTGCATGGCTGTCGTCCCAGAAGGAAGCCTCTTCTAAAGATGATGCACAAGAAAGCCTGCAAACAGTTTGCTGTAGACAAGCAGACTAAGGACATAGATTACTGGATCCATGTCCTGTGGTCTGATGAGACCAAGATAAATGTATTTGGTTCAGATGGTGTCAAGTGTGTGTGGCGGCAACCGGGGGTGGAGTACAAAGACAAGTGTGTCTTGCCTACAGTCAAGCATGGTGGTGGGAGTGTCATGGTCTGGGGATGCATGAGTGCTGCCAGCACTGGGGAGCTACAGTTCATTGAGGGAACCATGAATGCCAACATGTGCGTCATGGAGGAGTGGAAGAGGACTCCAGTGGCAGCCTGTGAAGCTCTGGCGAACTCCATGCCCAAGGGGGTTAAGGCAGTGCTGGAAAATAATGGTGGCTACTCAAAATATTGACCCCTTTGGCCCAATTTGGACATTTTCACTTAGGGGTGTACTCACTTTTGTTGCCAGCGGTTTAGACATTAATGGCTGTGTTGAGTTATTTTGAGGGGACAGCAAATTGACACTGTTATACAAGCTGTACACTCACTACTTTACATTGTAGCAAAGTGTCATTTCTTCAGTGTTGTCACATGAAAAGATAGAATAAAATATTTACAAAAATGTGAGGGGTGTACTCACTTTTGAGAGATACTGTAACTCCACTTTCATGGGATAAAATAGCAAATAAAAAAAAATATATATATAGTGTATACAATTGCGACACAAGTCATATTGTAATTGAATGTTATTAAAAATGACCTTTCCTTTTCAATCTGCAGCTCTGTAATTTTCTGTAAAATGCAATATGGCGACCTGGAGGTGTTCTGTACACAGATGCCATGCTTGTGTGATTGGTTGACTGATTTTCCCAGAGGTCTGCACTAAGATTCAAGTCAAATCCCCTGCAACAAAAATGTCATTTTTAATGAGATACTCCCAAAGGGAAATCAAATCTAAATGGATGCAGACCCTGCAACTTTCATCATTAGAGCCCTGCAGGTGCAATCACTTCCATGCACATTTATTTTGCATATGGACACAGACAAACAAACAGCTATTTCTTCAGAATAAGAAAAGGTAGGAATCTGCAACAAAGTTTGTTATAATCCTTGCAATGTACAGAGATCACTCAGAGGGGAATGTATTTTTCTCAACAAAAGTGGAGTTGCCCTTTAAATTTGAAAAACAGCATGATCATAGATATTTATCCAGAAATATGTGTTTTATTTTTGAATTATATTGACTTAATAGGTGTAAAAATATAGAAAATTGTTACAAAGTTAGGAATAAAGGTGGTGACATCTATATAGTCTCTCTTGCACTCTTTCTATATATACTGTATATATATAATCAGCCAATCACATAGCAGCAACTCAATGCTTTTAGGCATGGTGTAGAAAACTTGACATTTAGATGTGGTGAAGACGATTTGCTAAAGTTCAAACTGAGCCTCAGAATGGGGAAGAAAGGGGATTTAAGTGACGTTGAAGGTGACATGGTTGTTGGTGCCAGACGGGCGGGTCTGAGTGTTTCAAAAACTGCTGATCTACTGGGATTTTCACACACAACCACCTCTCGGGTTTCCAGAGAATGGTCCGAAAAAGAGAAAATATCCAGTGAATGGCGGCTGCGTGGAGGAAAATGCCTTGTTGATGTCAGAGGTTAGAGGAGAATGGGCAGACTGGTTCCAGATGATAGAAAGGCAACAGTAACTCAAATAACCACTCGTTACACCCAAGGTATGCAGAATACCATCTCTGAATGAACAACACATCTAACCTTGAAGTAGATGGACTACAGCAGCAGAAGACAACACCGGGTGCCACTCCTGTCAGCTAAAAACAGGAAACTGAGGCTACAATTCACACAGAAAATTGAAGAAATGGCTGCACACCACAACTGATATCCAAGATCCTTTAATGGATATTCCAAGATGACACCACAGGACAGGGATTGCCTGGTAGACGTGTTTCACACATTCCAATGCGCTTAATCATTACCCAGAACAGGAAACTGAGGCTACAATTTGCACAGGCTCACCAAAATTGAAGATGGAAAAACCGTTGCCTGGTCTGATGAGTCTCGATTTCAGTTGGTAGGGTCAGAATTTGGTGATGGATCCATCCTGCCTTGTATCACCGGTTCAGTCTGGTGGTGGTGGTGTAATGGTGTGAGGGATATTATCTTGGCACATATTTGGCCCCTTAGTACCCATTGAGCATCATTGAAATGCCACAACCTACCTGAGTATTGATGCTGACCATGTCCTTTATGACTACAGTGTCCCCATCTTCTGATGGCTCCTTCCAGCAGGATAATGCACCATGTCACAAAGCTCCAATCATCTCACCACTGGACAATGAGGTCACTGCACTCCAATGGCTTCCACACTCACCAGATCTCATCCAATCATCTCACCACTGGACAATGAGGTCACTGTACTCCAATGGCCTCCACACTCCCCACATCTCATCCAATAGAGACCCTTTGGGATGTGGTGGAAAGGGAGATTGGCATCATGGATGTGCATCCGACAAATCTGCAACAACTGTGTGATGCTATCATTGTCACTATGGAGCAAACCATCTCTGAGGAACGTTTCCAACACCTTGGTGAATCTATACCACGAAGAATGAAGGCAAAAAGGGTCCAACCCGGCACTAGCAAGGTGTACCTAATAAAGTGTCCGCTGAGTATATATATATAATTTATCCCTTTGTGAAGTTTCCATTTTATCCTTAAGAAAGAATTGTTGTGTAGTTTTAACGTTTTATAGCAGCGTAACTGACACTGTCTCCATCGCCATCAATTAAATCTTGCCTTCTTCCACGGTGGGTATGTGCGATGGTGGAATATTCAATATCTGTTTCTGAATGTAAAATCTGTAAGAAAAAAAAAAAAAGAAAAATGATCACTTTTGTAATTGCCCAGTTATACTAAACACCTCCTGAACCCCACATTCTGTAATGCTAGATTAATATCAAATCCTTATGTTGAATTATTAGCTTGAACTGCACCCCCAAGCTGAAAGCTCGCATCGAAAACTGCCTAACAAATTAAATGAGCAGCTTAGCTTACCATGTAGATCGGTGGGCATTAACGCCAAAAGCAAACATGTAATACATTGCAGCTTACCAATCAATAGATGTGGTGGCTGCATCCGTTTTCTTTTTTTAGGCTTTTTGCCTCTGTTTTCACCTGGTGATCACACCTCCTGTATTATAGCGCCCACACTCTGGATGAAGGAGCACAGGGGACACCTTTGGACAGCAGCATTGTCAGTCTAGTTGGAGGGGGGTGTTAGATGCATTAGCATGCGTAGATACACTAACACATTGAAACTTTAGCTAGCACCGCATTTACACAAGCAGTTGCATCCTTTTTTTTTGTTCTCGTTTTAAACGAATAAATAAAAGCTGATCATTGTAAGCACCCCTGTCAGAGGCGAATTGTTTGTCTCAACGCTCAAAACGGCTATATTTGCAGGAGAGCTTGTTCTGTTGAAAAAACAGCAGACTGGCTGGCTGGATCACCAGATGAAAATAAAGGAAAGAAAGCCTAGAAAAGTTAATACAGCCATCACATCTTAGAACTGGTAAGCTGCAATATAATAAATGTTTGCTTTTGTGTTTACTACAGCTTTGAGCTTCTGGGGGAACTGTTGATTCACCCCAGATATGGAAGTCACAATACACTACTGAGTGGATACTGAGTGATCGATTTGAGTAACATAAATTAGCAATTCACACCCGGCTAAGGGTTCCCAAATTGGAGAAATGCCACCATGACCATCAAAACTCAGCAGCATGCATTGCAAGATGACTGCAAGTTGGTCCCCTGCTATTGAACGCATGCAGCAAGATTTACTGTAATCTGGTGTAGCACCAGCTGGCTCTTTACATTTTGCCTAGTAGTGCACTTGAACCCCCAGGGCTGCACAGAACTGTATTTCTTGCAATCCCCTTTAAAAAAAGCCAGGAAGAGAGAGAGGTGAGGACACTAGGGCCCTAATTGCCAGCCAGTGCAGTCAGGAGAGCCCACCTTGGCAACCCTGAGAAGGAGAACGTCTAACCGGCCCTGGGGCCAAGAGAAGAGTTGTGGCTGCCTGGGAGATAAACATCAGTCACAGCCCATATGTGGCAGAACTGGGGTACCTGTATGGCGAGCAAGTGTGCTGGAGGACACATGAAGTGTCCCCTTGATGAACGGGACCCATAGAGAGAGCAGAAGTGCCCACAGAGCTCTACAGAGGACTTCACTTTGTGTTGCAAATGGCTGCTATGCAGGTGAGGTGAGTATGCAAGGTGCCCCAAGGCCTCATGTGCCCAAAGACTGCCATGGAGAGCTCCAGAGGACCATGGGCTTCCACTGCAGTGCTACTGCTGGAAAGCTGCTGTCCAGTGTTAAAGCTATCATGCAGTCCTGTATCCTTGACACCCAAGCAGAAGACCAACAGTTACAGCACCTTGAGAGAGAGGACCCTTTTGCTGACCTCCAGAAACCAAGAGTCCTGCTGATGGTGGGAGGTTTCCTGGTCACCTGCTTTACTGAAACCTTACTGGCTGTTGGCTGCCTGCTTTGGGTCAGCCTGGTTTGGAGTACAAATCTTCTCCAACATAAAAAACTTCATTGGAACCTACTGAAGGCCTCATCGCTGGCAGGACTTTGCTCAGTATAACCCTGGTCAGTGGTGTAGACAATGCCCTAGTTAGGCCTGCTTGCCTTATACATTTTTCTTTTGTCAGGGCTTTAGCCTTCAAAAAAGCCCATGTGTTGGTGCCACTCGGTTCCACATTATGGGAGTTATCACAGGCACAGGGCAAAGGAACCCAATACACTCCAGCAGCTCCTCCAGGGGTGATACTTTCTACCATCTGTTATTAAAGTGATTGTAAAGTTTTCACTTTTTATTTTTTCAAAATAATAAACATGTTATACTTACCTACCCTGTGCAATGGTGCAACAGAGCAGCCCCGATTCTCCTCTTCTGGGGTCCCCCACCCTCCTGACTCCTCCTGCCTTCTGAGTACCCCCCCAAGCAAGCCGTTTACTGGGGCTGTACTCAGCTCCACCCCAAACCACACTGTGTGCATTTATTGACTCACGCAGTGCAGCTCAGCCCAACCCACCCCCCCACCCCCCGCTGAGCCACTGGCTCCTGCCAAGCCTGAAGGGAGCACTGCCGATTTCCCTTAGTGAAGATGTTGGCACCTGCACCCGTAGCCGATTGGAGAATCAGCTCGGGTACCGACATTGATGGATCCCTGGACAGGTAAGTGTCCTTATCTTAAAAGTCATCAGCTACATTTCTTGATGTGACATACAGGGGTTGAAATCCACTCTGCACTACAAGTGCACTTGGAAGTGCAGTCGCTGTAGATCTGAGGGGAAGATCTGAAATGAGGGGAAGCTCTGCTGATTTTATCATCCAATCATGTGCAAGCAAAAATGCTGTTTTTTATTTTCCTTGCAAGTCCCCCCTTGGATCTACAGTGGCTGCACTACCAAGGGCACTTGCAGTGCACAGTGGATTTGCCTTTAGTAAATCAACCCCATAATTTTACATTTGCACTTCTGTATTTTTGTTGTTGTATTAAATATAGGGATGCCTAAATTAGAGGGAGCAAACACTCAATTTGTAAGATTGACTTTTTCAATATTGCACACTCTTGCCTAGACAGCAGTTGTGAAATCTTTTTGGCTTGTAATTTGAGATGAAGTGATGCATACTTTTTAAAGGGTGTATAAGCTCGTGTCAGCATAAGGCCTTGTTTATAATTACGATCAGGGAGGGGGGCATCAAAAGTAGTGAATGCCTCCACATTCCACCAGATCAAAACAATAGAGTCCCTGAAGAAGCGTGACTACTCCTGAATCATGCTGGATTTCAACTTATAATGAAAGACAGTCATTTGCACCCATCTACCACATTAATTTTTTTTTAATGACCCTTTTCTATTTCACCATTAATAGATTTTTGTATTATTTCCTTTTATAAAAATGTAAGGCTATAGTCTTTCTTAATTAAACTAATATTGTACACAATGAAACAAAGTAGAGCAGAAATTGTATTTGTTGGGCATTTGTCAATTCTTTTTAAGCTGTGGCAGAGGGCACATTCTGGCCTCAGGGCCAAGAGTTGGACAGCTATGGTATGAACCATGCAAAAAGTTTTGTTGTTCATCAGTTTCATATTATATAGTTACATAGCTACTTTGGTTGAAAAAAGACACAAGTCCATCCAACTCAACCAATAGAAGTGAAAAAAAAAACATTGTACAGTCCTATACTGTATATAAAATCCCATATACACAATCGTTCACCCACAGTTGATCCAGGGAAAGGCAAAACCCCCCAGCAAAGCCATGATCCAATTTGCTCCAGCAGGGGAAAAAATGCCTTCCTGACCCCCAAGAGGGAATTGGATGCTCCCTGGATCAACTTTACCTATAAATATTAGCACCCAGCAATATTATGTACATTTAGGAAAGAATCCAGGCTTTTCTTAAAACAATCTACTGTGCTGGCCAGAACCACATCTGGAGGGAGTCTATTCCACATTTTCACAGCTCTTACTGTGAAGAAACCTTTCCATATTTGGAGATGAACTCTCTTTTCCTCCAGACGTAAAGAGTGCACCCTTGTCCTCTGATGACCTTAAAATGAATAATTCAACACCAAGTTCACTATATGGACCACTTATATATTTGTACATGTTGATAATATCCCCCCTTAATCTCCTCTTCTCAAGAGAGAATAAATTCAGCTCCTCTAATCTTTCCTCATAGCTGAGCTCCTCCATGCCTCTTTTTAGTTTGGTTGCCCTTCTCTGCACTTTCTCCAGTTCCCCGATATCCTTTTTGAGAACCGGTGCCTAAAACTGAACTGCATATTCCAGATGAGGTCTTACTAATGATTTGTACAGGGGGGCAAAATTATATCTCTATCTCTGGAGTCCATACCTCTCTTAATACAAGAAAGGATTTTGCTTGCTTTGGAAACCGCAGCTTGGCATTGCATGCCATTATTAAGCTTATGATCTACCAAAACCCCCAGACCCTTCTCCACTATGGATTGACCCAATTGTACTCCCCCTAGTATGTACGATGCATGCATATTCTTAGCCCCCAAGTGCATAACTTTACATTTATCAACATTAAACCTCATTTGACACACAGTTGTCCAATTAAACAGTGCATTTAGGTTGGCTTGTCAGTTGGAGACCTCCTGTAAGGACATTATTCCACTGCATAGCTTGGTGTCATCTGCAAACACTGAAATGGTACTTTTAATTCCAGACACTATATCATTTATAAAGTATTAATTTAAAAAGTAAGGGTCCCAACACTGAACCTTGGGGTACACCAATGATAACCTTACAAGCCCACCTCAGAATGCAAAGCCTTACCTCTTCATTGCTATAGATTGCATGGCCTTGTTCCCCTGACACATGGGATGAATGCCTGAAATCAGAACAAGATATTACAGAGACAGTGACCAGTTAGGGAATTAATATAATCATATGAGGAATAGATCAAAAGCATCAGATTTTTTTTCATTTATATTGTAACTGAAGGCAATCTTTTCTTTTCTTAGTTTTGGATAGAACCCCTGTCAGTTTTTATTGCTGTCTGTGCCCCATTAAGGAGATTTACCCTCTCTATTTGTCCTGTTTACCATTTTCAGTGAAAGTGATGGTATAATCCCAAATTTTGGCCTATCTCCAGAAAAGTAATAGAGGGGAAATCTCCCAATGGGGATACTAGTTCTGGTGACCTGGGGGTTTCCAATGAATTTCCTTAATCTGTATGGATTTCCTCTTACTTCCTGTTTGGTTATGGGACAGAAAGTGAAGGGAAACTTCCGTAATGGGACACAGATGGCGGAAAAAAAAATCTGAGAGGGGTTATAACCCTCCCTTACTCTATCCAAAATGACTACTTTAAGGTTTACTTTACAACCCACCTCCAGTAAAAAAAACGGTTAGTCTTGTATGTAACAGAGAGGGGTTAGAACCTCTTTTCAGGTTTCTATTGCTGTTGGTGCCTCTATTGTCTCCTTAAAAACACTGTAAGTACAGAAAAATACCAGCTGATCCTGCCAGAAACCCAGTGAGCTCCTAAGTTCCTGCACTTAGCTGACAGCTCAATACCGCTACTTTACTAAATTCTCAAGCAGTGTTGTCAGCCCTGCCTGGTTCTCTTGCATGACTCCTTCCTCTATGGCTAAGTGTCCAATGATGACGTGAAACGCGTAAGTTCCTCTTCCTATTTCTGGATGTCTTGTGCCCACTGTTTGACTGTATGCCTATGATGCCTTGGACTTAATGATTTTTCAATAAAAGCAATTATGTTTCGGATGTGCGGTCATCCAGTGACTTTCTTATCTATTTATGACTCCTTCCTCTCTCGCCATCTCCATATCATAAGGAAAAAGGTGTTCTGTAGTTCAGCAAAGGAAAACCTTTGCAAGGTTGATAACACTGCTTGAAGTTTCAATGCAGCAGAGGCAGCATTGTCAGCTCCTTTAGAGGATCTATGTATTTTTGGCAGGCAGTATGCCGGACCCTCAGAACGCATGCGTGGGTGACGTAAGTGGCTGCATCTAGGGTGAATATCTCCTAAACTGTACAGGTTTAGGAGATATTCATTTTACCTACAGGTAAGCTTTATTATAGGCTTACCTGTAGGTAAAAGTGACTAAGCGGGCTTTACAACCGCTTTAACAGGTGATTTTTTTATTGCTGCAGCATTTTCTAAAAGACAAAACATGGAGAAGTGTGCATGTATTGCAAACATGTACTGATTATGTTTTTATATTATTTTGTCCAGACATTTGCCTTAAGCAGTTGAGGAAAAAAAAATCAATCCCATCTGAGTGATCAATGTGCACTGCAGGAATTTTAACAAACTACCCTTTGTTGATCCAAAAAAAATAGCTGTTTGTGTCCCCATGTCTTGTGTAGACTGATTCTGAATAGGAGGGTCTGGTTCATTAGAATCACCGTGTGCACTCTTAGTGTTTAATGAGAAACGCTGCAGGGTCTGCTTCCCTTTAGAAGTATTCAGCCCTTGGGAAGTATCTCCCCAAACCTGAAATTCCTATTACAGGGGCTACCTCAAATCTAACTTATATCTTGGTGCAGACTTCTGGGAAAATCAGTTAGCCAATAATACAAGCAGGAAATTAGATTTTTGGGGGCATTCTGTACACCATCTGTACACAGAACTCCTCCTGATCGCCATGTTGCATTTAATTTTACATAAAATGATAGCAGCTGCAGATTGAAAAGTAACATGAAATTACAATATGGCTTGTGTAGCAATTGTATATGCTATATTATTTTTTATATTCTATATTTTTTCCACAAAAGTAGAGTTACCCTTTAAAAAAAATGTTAACCTTTTTGTGCTGTAATAAAGAGGTTGTGGTGGGAAAATGAGTCATGGTTACATATTGCCCCATTTGCTAACGTGTGGGTTTTTTTAGCATATTTTCAATACACGGCAGAACGCTAGGTTCCTGGTTGATCTTCCTAAGAATCTCCAATACAAAAAGTATGGTAAGAGAAACTCACTGTGATCTCTGGGACCTTGGATGGACCTTTGGATTAACTTGGATGTTTCCATACTGGTGTTCTTGCACTAATGTTTCATCTCGGTCTCTTATGTTCTGAATGAATTAAAAATGAAATAAAATAAAGTTTTAGACGTGCACACAAATTGTCATGTTAATTATTAGAACACTCACTATACACACTAAGAGCTTGATTTACTTAAACTGGAGCACTCAGAATCTGGTGCAGCTATACATGCTAGCTTCAACTTCAGCTTCAATTAAGCTTTAATCCTTGCCGACCGCCGATCGGCATTTGACGGTGGCAAAGTGGATCATTCCCGCAAAACGCCGTCATACGACGGCGGCTGCGGGAACGAGCTTAGTGAGCGCGCGCGCGCCGCCGGAGGCGCGCCCGCACGCTCACTGTGTTCGGGGAGGGCCAGGGAGCGGGTGTGGCGGCTTCGATTGCCGCCGGCTACCCGCGATTCCCCCCCCGAGCGGAGGAACGGAGGTCCGTGTGTGTAAACACGGACCTCCGCTCTGTGTGAAGGGGGAAGGGCTGTGATCACAGCCTTCCTGTATACGAAGGCTGTGACCACTTCCCTTCCCCAGATAGTGCAGTCCCCCTACAGTTAGAACACGCCCAGGGAACATATTTAACCCTTAGAGCGCCCCCTGCAGGTTAACCCCTTCACTGCCAATGACATTTACACAGTAATCAGTGCATTTTTATAGCACTGATCGCTGTATAAATGCCAATGGTCCCAAAAAAGTGTCAAAATGGTCAGACATGTCCGCTGAAATATCGCAGTACCGCTAAAAATCGCAGATCACCGCCATTACTAGTAAAAAAAAAAAAACCCCAAAAATGAATTCTCATCATCCGTAAACGCGACCACTTTTGCGCAAACCAATCAATAAACGCCGATTGCGTTTTTTTTAATCGCAAATATGAGGAAGAATATAAATCGGCCAAAAACGGTGAAAAAAATGTTTTTTTATATATTTTTTTTTTTTTATTTGTATTCTAGCAAAAAGTAAGAAATTTGGATTTTTTTGCAAAATTGTCGCTCTTCTTTTGTTTATAGCGGCGATCAGAAATGATGCAGCGGTGATCAAATACCACCAAAAGAAAGCTCTATTTGTGGGGAAAAAAGGACGCAAATTTCGTTTGGGTACAACGTCGCACGACCGCGCAATTTTCAGTTAAAGTTGATGCAGTGCCGAATCGCAAAAAGGGCTCTGGTCCTAAAGCTGGAAATCCTTCCGGGGCTGAAGTGGTTAACAATAAAACCTGAAAGCTGATTGGTTTCAATGCAGAGCTACACCAGATTCTGTGTGCTCCAGTTTTAGTAAATACCCCCCTATATGACCAAAGGTTGTGTGGATATCTGACCATCACACCTACCTACAGTGCGTGGCAAAAATAATGTTGGCATCCCACCAAATTAAGGAGCCCAAGTGATTCAACTGAAGGATACTGTTAAAGCTACAACATACAAAGACATTTTTCACAATTGTTCTCTTCCATCCTTGTGGTAACACTTTGGGGAAGGCTTTTTTTTCTTGTACAACATGACTGTGCCCCTGTGTATAAAGACAACTCCATAAAGACATGGGGTGACCAGTTTGGTGTTGAGGAACTTGAGTGTCCTGCACAGATCCCAGGCTCACCCTACTGAACACCTTTCGGATTAATTAGAACATTGGTGGGGAGCCAGGTCTTCTCATCCAACATCAGTACCTGACCTATAAAAGGCTCTTTTGGCTGAATGGGTACACATTCCCCCAAACACACGCCAGGAGAGTGGAGGATGGTGTAGGAGGAGGAGGAGAAAGATAACTCCATATTAATGTCTATGATTTTGGAATAGAAAGTCCAAAAAGCTAATGTAAGTGATAGTCAGATGTTCCCAAACTTCCAACCATATAGAGCATTTATAATGCCAATGCTAATGGTGCCTGTAAATATTATCTACAGAGAATGCTTGTCTCTTTTGCCCTCTCACCATAGGCTTATGATTGCAAATTAAACCAGTTGGTGACTGTAGAAGTAGGAAGAGATAGCCCAGCAACCACAAACCTCACCCAGCCCAAGTAGGTAAAAGCAGCCTCAGCTCGATTATTTCAAGCCATGTCCCCAACATGTTTCACCTTTAACTTAGGGCTTAGACATGGAGGTTAAACCCATTGGTCTTCTAAAAATGTTGTGCAATGCCCACCTTTGCATATTTTTTTTACATTGATATCTTAAGGTGTATAAATAGACAAATGATTTTTGTATTGGGGTAGGACATTATTTAACCCCCTTGTGAGGGTATTTTTTTTCTGTCTGTGTCCTGCTGGGTATCTTTTCCTTCAGTTCCTCTCTGGGAGACACAGATAGTGAGGGGGAAACTTCTCCAAAAATGGGGAGTTCCCATCTTATTCAGTTATCACAGGAACAAGTGTTCACCTTTTGCCCTCCTGACAACTCTAAATATAGAATTTTCCATCATGTTCTGTCCTGGTGACAATGGACACTAGGACAAATAGAGAGTGTGAATTTCCCCAGCAGGGGCTCGGACAGAAAAAAGAAAAAACTCAGTAGAGGGTCTAACCCTTCCACACACTACCCAAAGCATTACAGTCATTTTAAAGTCCATGTCTAGTTTGGGCATCTTCAGAACATATGGTTCACCCAACAGCCCCTGAAAAAGAAAAAGCATTTCCAACTATTAACCTTACCCAGCCAACTACGGATCACTGCTCCTCTATTGGGTTGATTGATGCTCAGTGCCATTCAACCCAGTTCCTGTCAGCCCAAGGCATAAAGGCTTTGTCCCTGGCCTGAACTCAATGGAGGAATGATGTGGGGGGGGATCCATGTCATTACATGGCATTGGTCTTTGAAGCCCTTTAGGATCTGCCTACCGTTGGAAGGAAGAAAAGGACAAAAATAGACTGTGACGTCAATAGACCCCAAGGAATGGGCCACTGGGGGATGGGGATACCTGGCATGCCCAGATATGGCCCTTTTACGACAATAAAAACAATGATTTAAATACCCACATTAAGACAAGCAATGATTTTTACATCAACTATACTCACCGGAATATGAGAAGGAATTTCACCATGACTTGGAGATAACAGGACAGTTGGCTTTCTTTTTCGTCTACCGAAATGACACAAACAGCAAGACTTAATACAATCCATAAGCACAAATAAAGAAAGGTCATTTTTAATCATAGACATCATGTTGGCAAAGTCAGCCTGCCATTCTCTTGCCTATTTGGGCATTCAAGAGATGTCAGTATTGCCTCCTGAATGCCTGTCGGCCACGCCTGCACCGCTCTTTAAAAAAGCGATTCCCCACAGGATGCTCTTCGTAGAGAAACACAGGTATAACCAAGCCCTTAAAGTGGATGTAAATCCTCACATATATCCAATGAAGTGAGCAGCCTCAGATAATACACAGAGATGAAGCAAATCTCCCTACATAAGTTTTACATGTATATCTGCAGTCTTCAGCTTTATACAGTATATTCTTTAGAAAGCGCACATCCTGTTAGTAGATTTTCTCTTCCTGTTTAGTACTGGGAGTGGATTCTTGGCATACAGCCAATATAGCTGATTGGAGCAAAGGCCCACACACCCCTCCACATAGGCAGAGACGTGCAGAGCTGTGCTGTGACAAGTTAAGCTCTCTGCTAATCTATTTATAGCAACCTCGATCAACACAAATTTCAGGCTGGTTTTATCTTGGTTGGTGGAGAACTTGTCAGAAGTTATCATGCTGATAACAGAGCAATGAAACAGCAGAAAAACACGGGACTCAGGGCTATGGAGAGAGATAAGAAAACACTACAGATATACGTGCTTAGGTCAAATTTCAAGAATCAGCTTTACATCCATTGTAAAGTTTTGTTGTGAGCACCATGCAACATTTTGGAATTATGGGATGGAAAAAATTTGAACAATATCCATGCCTTCATTCAATGTAAAACCAGCTGAGGACAACAAAGAAGGAGTAAGCCAGTCATAGCTATGAGATGACATTCCTTCAAACCAGTCATCTCATTAGTACCAATGGACTAGTGAGGCCTGAAATGCATCAGTTACTTCTGTGACTCTCATTTTGGAAATATAAAATCAACTGGACCTATTAATCTTGGTTGGCACTCTCAAACCATTGACTGTCATTCTCACTATGTCTAATACTGGCAGGGGCCAAAAACTGGCTATGGTTTTCTTGAGCAAGTTTTCTGCCCTACCTTGTATAAAAGAAGACAATCATCACAAGGAAAAGCAGAAGGATGACTCCAGCCAAAACCCCCAGGATCAGTGGTAAATTAGAACTGTCTTCATCGGCAGTGCTGTCTATGCAGAAGAAAATTATGAGAGCTTTAGTAAGTACAATAAATGCTCATGTACAAATACTGAGCAAGGTCACATAGAAAATAAGACAACAAAAGCCAAGAAGCCAACAAATTAGGTAAGACATTTGGGGGGTTATTCATTGGTGTGGCCTTCTCTTTACAAGTTCAAGGAAAAGGAACCCACCGTTGTGCAGTAGTATGTAGTAGCATGTGTAGGAGGTAAGGGGGGCCTGAAAGGGTTAAAAAAAGATCCAGTGTCCCTGCAACAGAATGAATAAATCAGCAGCTGGATTGGCTGATCTGTTCATTCTGTGCCCATTCATAAGTACTGATCTCTCTTATAGACAGGTGCCTACAATGAGGATTTGTTTTTGTGTAAGTGTAACCCTGTCCCCATAGAGCTTGCTGTGTGTTGACTTCTTGTCCCCTCTGATTACCTACAGACAGTTGCTAGTGGTTTTCACTTATCCCCCTTACTGCCACTTGCTCGTTACTCAATGACCAGTCCAGGGTATTCGTGGTTTTTGATATTCATTGTGGAACTTGAATGGGAGAAGAGAATAGTGTAATACTCCAATGAACTATTCAAAGTAGATAAGGGTAATGCTCACTTGGCCTCACCAGGGTGTTTATGGAAGCAGACACACTGCTTTTACCATACTACCACTTGTATGGAAGAATTAAGTCCTTTGCTTTCTCTAACAGCAGACTATTTTATCTTCAGGACACTTTCTAGCATCTCCTTGACTGACACCCGTCTACTGACTCTTCTAGCTGAAGGGGAGGCCATCACAGGACAGGCCCCATGACACAGATCTGTACTCACAGTAGGCGGAATCAGATCCTTCCTGGTGTCTCCCTTCCAGTCAGCTCAGCAGGACCTCTGGGTTCAGCTTTACTCTGACTTCAGGTCCTTGGCTTGACTACCCAAGGCCGCATAATAACTTCTACAGAGGAGGGACAGCCGCACCTCCCTCCGGGACCCCACTCTCCAGCTGAAAGACCCCAAGCACATGTGCCTTTCAGTATTTATACAGTTACCCAGCATGCAATGAGGCACTTTCCTCTGCCAATAGACAGTGCTGTAACAATGCCTGTGCCCTCACTTGTCAGGTCCCCTCCCACTGTCCAATATGCCTCCCTATCGGACCAGTGGGGGACATTCAGCAAGCTGAGCTGCACCTTAGCACAATGAGCAGACCTTACCAATAGATCCTGCTCCCTGGTAGGCAGAGAACACTCTAAATTTGCCTGACAATCTTTCTGGTAAGTAGAAAGACCCACAACTATACTCTCTTTAAGAACCTACCTAGGAGGGTGCTACATGAGCAAGCCAGTCTGCCCAGGTTAGGGAAAGGTTAAACCTATCTCTGCAGCTTCCAGGCTTTTCTGGGCTCTGGCCTGCTCCCTGTGCTGTAAATAAGATAGGGAAATACTCTGTTTAGGGAGCTGCAATCTGCATGGGAAGAGCAGAGAGGCCAACCACAGCATGTAACCAGCAATATCTGAGAGGGAGCCAAACATGGGACACCGAGAAGGGGCTGCTTTACCGTGTAGTCCAATGGAACACTGGAATATTGGAGGAATCTGCCAGCTTTGTAGGACACCAGTTATGGACTTGCACCTTACTAAGGTGTTCTTCGGCAGTCTTAGTTTAGTCAGTAAGGGATGGAAATGTATTTAATTCATTTGGACATGTGCCATGAGGACGACTTATCAGTAAAGTCTTTTGAAATGTTTTAAGCCTGGTCTGAAGTTATGCAAGGTGCATGGTGGTACATGGCATATTAGAAAACAGGGCCTGTAAAGCACATATGGGGTATGAAGCAAGGCCACTACAAAAGTTAATGTGGCAGAAGGGTTGGAGAACAGTTGTTACAGGTAACCATGAATTGGTGGGAAGTGTATAGCAGCTGGTCATGAAGTGTGGTACCTGGTGAAGATGACAGATCTTCTGGTACTGAGGGGGTCGGTTTCCCTGAAAGTATCTGGGACCGAACCCAATGTATGGAGACACCACAGCCAAGCTGCAGGGTATGAGAGCTGAATTAGATAAGTGAAAGCATGCCTAAGGTCCTCGCTGGTGCTCGGTGGAACCCCATTCTGTTGCTGGGAGTGAGGTGGCAATGGTATGTTGGAGTGGTGGAGATTGCATGGGCTCAGCAGTGTTCCTCCTAATTGCAACATGCATCAAGAAAGCTGTTTAGTAACATGGGACAACACATTTTACAGAGGAACTCTGTACATTTTGCTGTTGCACACAGTGTATGATTCATCTCTAAGCCTGGGTACCACTATGTTAGACTTTCACATGAACATGGCCCCATCTGGTTCTAGGTATTGATGAGATCCGCTATTGAAAAATATACATTGGTGCATAAACCTGGAAGGCTGAGGACATACAGTGAGGTCAGGATATTATGGGCCTGCCCCCGAGGAAGTCTGACTTTGGCACACTGTACTCAGTATTATTATCCAGAGAGCAATGATGGCATCAGAAGTCACTGCCACTCTTTGTATCACGGAGGACAACCAACTGCCAGAAAAAAGTAGCAAGAAACCCCATTTGCATCTTATGACCAGTCTAAATACATCTGGAAATATAAGAATGAAAAATAAAAAATCTGAAAATACTGTTGCTAGTGGCAAGTTCCTGGCAACAGAATTACTATTTATAGTAGAATAGATACACATCTACTGTCACACATAGATTCCTTCTTGGCCAGATGAGCAAGTTATATTCTGTAGCATTTCTGTCAGCAGAGAAGTGATAAGGAAAAACATAGACAAATTCACGTACAGTGTGAGCTCTGCATAGTGATTTTGTTGTTGACAAGTATGCAAGGTCCCTAAGCCTAGGGCTCAATATTTAGGCGATTTATAGTACAGAATTGCTAGTGTGCCTCAAGGAGAATTTTTTTTTATTTTTGCAGGTAGGGACAAAAGGACATGGCTGGAAAAATGAAAAGGATTTCCTTAAAAGTGTAAACAAAGAAAATAGATTTTATTTCTGACCTTTAAATTCCAGCTCTGCAGAGGTGGAATTTCCAACTGTGTTGTGAGCAATGCAGGAGTACATGCCAGATTTATATTCATTGCTGTCTAATACCAGGATCTGTTCAGTTTTATTTAATAGGATATTTCCATCTTTCATCCAGGTGTAATGAGTCACATTTGGGCTGCTACTTATAAAATTGCACTTTAGCTCAGTGGCTCCCTCTGTTGGGTGATGTTCAACAACTTGAACTCCAGTAGCAGCATCTACAAAATATATAAAATGTGTTATAAAATAATATATTATGATCTCATGATTTATCTTTATTACTGCTGGGTATTATATACATACATCCCACAGGTATCTGTGTTGGTGGTGATTCTCCTCTTCCAAAATGATTTATTGCAACACAAGAATAGGGTTCCGTGTCTTTGCTGACATTCTGTACTGTGATCTCCTGATCTTGAGATCTTAATTTAAGTTTACTATTCCCACGGTACCATTCATATGTGTGCGGAGGAGGGTTAGCTTTGCTGAAGCATGTCAAAACCACGTCACTACCCTCCAAAAACTCTTTGTATTTGGGTAAGCTGACCGCCACATCGTTTGGTGCATCTGGTGAAGAAGAGAATATTTTTTGCTTAAAGGGCAATTCCACTGGAAATGGTTATTTATGTTTGTTTTTTTGTGGTTGAGTTGCATGGCCTATTGACTTTTTCTATCTCTCAGGGCCTTAAAGTGACTCTGTTATGATGGAAGTATGGAGGCCACTATTTCTGGTCTCCTCCTGAAAATGCTAGTTGTCTGGCTGTGTCTCACTTAAGTACCTTTATATCATAGACTATGAACAAGCATGATTTAAATTAGCTTCAGAAAAGTGTCAGACCTTATTGTTTTTGTAGTTGTTTCAGGTTAGCTACTCAGAATTGAAGCCAAAGCTTTAATTTGACAGGAACTAGCATTTCCAAAGGAGAGTTCATCATTGGCAACCTGCATGATAATTGTATGACAGTGTCTCTTTAAGTAGTAAAGTATTCACTTTGCAGATGTACCCAACCATTACTGTCATTAAAAAGGCAAAATGATGGCTGTCATTAAAAAGGCAAAATGATGGCTGTCATTAAAAAGGCAAAATGATGGCTGTCATTAAAAAGGCAAAATTATGGCTGTCATTAAAAAGGCAAAATGATGGCTTCTCTACAAGTAAAAATACAACAAAATGTGATGACACCATTTACTGAAGAGGAAGTACCTTTTACTTTACTTTAGGTTCTCAAAAAAGTTATTTCATTTTTCAGAGCTAAGAATTTGGCTCCAGGTGGTTCTTGGTGAAGGGGTTTTGGAGCCAAAAACATACCGAAAAATACTGTAAAGGGACTTAACCCACTATCTAACCCTTAGTTTAACCAAACCCTTAGGTCACCTATTATTGCTTGAGTTAAGTTATACATACATTGCACAGGTATCGCTGTTGGTGGCGATTCTCCTCTCCCAACATTATTTATTGCAGCACAAGAATAGGATTCCGTGTCTTTGTTGACATTCCATACTATGATTCTTTGAGTTTCAAGTCTTAATTTAATTTTGCTATTCCCACGGTACCATTCATATGTGTGTGGAGGAGGGTTAGATCTGCTGGCGCATGCTAAAGTCACATCACTACCCTCCAAAAATGCGTGGTTTTTGGGTAAGCCGACCGTCACATCTTTTGGCGCATCTGGTGAAGAAAAGAATATTTTTTGCTTAAAGACAATTCCACTGTAGACGTTTATTTTTTTCCTGCTTGTTGATGAGATGCGTGACTTGCTGACTTCCTAAATCTCTCAGGACTTTCAGAAGTAAAATATTAAAAGCCCAAATGATTGATCATCTACAAGTAAAAATACACCAAAAATACAGAGAGGGCAATAAAGGCACAATTTAGTAAATTTTATTACTGGAGTTTTTGAAACAATGGAATAAGAAGCCAGGGAGTCACCACTGTAGGCCCAATGATGTGATATCCCTTTTACTTTTCTTTAGTTACTTAACAAAGTTACCTTGTTTTTCAGAGCTGAGAACCCAACACCGAGTGGTTCACAGTGCAGGTTTTCAGCCCAAAACAAGCCGAAAAATAAAAGGACCTCACACACCCTTTGACCTCTTTAGCTCCTCAAAGTATATGTGAACCCTCACCGTGATATAAAGACTTTGTTTTTTTCCTAAATAAAATAGCAAACATGTTATACTTACCCACTCTGTGCAGTGGTTTTGCACAGAGCACCCCCAATCCTCCTCTTCATGGGTCCACCGCCTGTGCTCCTGGCTCCTCTCTCCTGCTGAGAGCCCTCAAAGCAAGCAGCTTACTATGGGGGATTATGAGCTGCTGCTCTGTGTGTCCATTCACACTTGAAACGCATCTCGGCCCTGCCCCCACTCTCTCCTCATTGGCTCAGTGTCTGTTTTTGACAGTAGCAGGAGCCTTCTGTCTCCGACAATGAGGAGAAAGAGACCTGGGAGAGCTGCTTCTCTTGTGCACATTGCTGTATTGAGATGGGACTCGGGTAAGTATTGGGGGGGCCGTTGCACACAGAAGGTTGTTTACCTTCATGCATTTTATGCATGAAGTTAAAAAAAAAAAACTTGAGCCTTTATAACCACTTTAGAATAGAAATGAAAAGCAAAACATGTGCATATACATGTAAAAAAAAAATTCTAAATGATTGTTTTTCCCCTTTTTTTATAAGTGATCACATACCCTCTATTCTCAGCTGCATAAGGAGCTCATAGAGGTAGGGGAGGAGAAACAGTGGCACACTGGTCTTGTTTTTGCAGCCAAAACAAACCTAAAATTAAAATAACTTCACACTCCCTTCGACCTCTAACTTTAGCTTAACCATTAGGCCACCCATCAGAGAAAAACTTTCTTTCACAAAACCTAAACTTGTATCTCGATCCCTAAATTAGCCCCAACACTTATCATTTTAACCTAATATTGAACCCTTAGACTAGCCTTGAAATATAACCCTTACACTGATCTTAACATGTACCCCAGTATAACCTTATCCTTTACCCTGACCTCAGAATTGAACCTTTAATTTGACCCTAATGATTGACCAATGACCCTAATAAATTACCTCTAAAACATAACTAGTTAAGGTTTTCCACTGCTCTCAATTGATTATCACCTCAGCAGACCAGCTGCACAGGGGCTGATCCTCACCCTGAACTATCAACACATCCAAGGAAATGCGTCCAACAAGGCCAGTTTGGGACTTATGTCTTAACTTGATCCTAACACTACGTTAGCCTTCTCCTAACCTTATCCTTTAATCCAAGGGTCTCCAAACTTTTTAAAGGGCCAATTTACTGTCCTTCAAACTTTAGAGGGGCCAGAATGTGGCCAGTGGGGTAGAAAATGTCCCGTGCCCAGCATCGAGGAGAATAAACATGGCCGCAGGGTTGGAGTTCAGCAGGAGGAGGGGAAGTGCCCCATCATTGGTATCAGTGGAGTATCATATAATAGAGTATCATATATTAGTGCACCATCATTGGTGTCAGTTAGAGGAATAATGCAACAGCATTGGGAGGAATGGTGCGCTAAAGGCCAAATAAAGGCTAATAAATGTCCGAATTTTATTTGGGGACCCCTGCTTTAACCACTTGCTGACCGTATACAGTACATATACGGCGGCAAGGTGGCCTCTCTGTGCAGAATCACGTACAGGTATGTGATTCTGCACTTTCTGGTCTAGGGGCACACACATGCGCCACTGGCGACCGGCTCCCACTGTAATTGGACACAGGAGGAGCCAATCAGCGGGTCTGACTTGCATCATTCCCGACAGATGCAGAATGGCAGTTAGTAAGCACTCCCTAGGTACACATTTAACCCTTTGATCATCCCTGATGTTAACCCCTTCCCTGCCAGTGTCATTAGTACAGTGACAGTGCATATTGTTTAGCACTGATCACTGTAATAATGTCACTGGTCCCTCAGAAGTGTAATTTAGAGGTCTATGAAGCTCTGATATCTTGCTACGTTGAATACAAATTCCTCCTTTAAACTCTGTGAACATCCCTGAAGAAGAGCTTGCTATCTTTCGAATATTTCAAATATCTCGAAACGCGTTGGATGCTCTTCCATCCATTAGGAGGTTTATGTGCACTGCATACTGTATAGCCCATGTTATTTGTATGGTTATGCACTGTTCCATGCACTTTGTGTCCTATAATTTTTATTGATGTTATTGGTACTGGTCTTTGAAGGCCAGCTCATCTAAATAAACATTGATTGATAGATTTTTTTATATTGGTCTTCAAGTTTTTTGGTCTGTTTATGCCTCAAAGTCCCTTTTTGGAAGATTTTTTTCTTGTATCCATAGTCTGGGCACATGTGTACTTTAATAATTAGCCTTTACCTCAAGCAAAGCAAGCCCCTTAACCACTTGCTTACTGGGCACTTAAACCCCCCTCCTGCCCGGACCAATTTTCACCTTTCAGCGCTGTCACTCTTTGAATGACAATTGCGCGGTCGTGCTACGTTGTACCCAAACAAAATTGGTGTCCTTTTTTTCCCACAAATAGAGCTTTCTTTTGGTGGTATTTGATCACCTATGTGTTTTTTTTTTTTTTTTTGCGCTATAAACAAAAAAAGAGCGACAATTTTGAAAAAAGAACAATTTTTTTTAACTTTTTGCTATAATAAATATCCAAAAAAAAAAGAAAAACACACATGTATTCCTCAGTTCAGGCCGATATATATTCTTCTACATATTTTTGGTAAAAAAAAAAATCGCAATTAGCGTATTTTGATTGGGTTGCGCAAAAGTTATAGCGCCTACAAACTATGGAAATTGGCTTATGGGGTTTTTATTATTTTTTTTTTTTTTCCTAGTAATGACGGCGATCTGCGATTTTTATTAGGACTGCAATTTTGCGGGGGGACATGTCAGACATTTTTGACACTTTTTTGGGACCAATGACATTTATACAGCGATCAGATCTAAAAATAGACACTGATTACTGTTGAAATTTCATTGACAGGGAAGGGGTTAACACTAAGGAGGCGATGAAGGGGTTAACTGTGTTCCCTGTATGTGTCCTAACTGTGTGGGGGTTGGGCTAACAGGGACAGAACAGATCTAACTGATCCCGATCACAGAGATCAGTAGATCTGTCATGCCCCCCCCCCCACAGAGCGGGTGAACTGCCGTGTTTACATCTGCGGTTCCCCGTTCTGGCTCTCTGTGACCGGATCGCGGGTCTCCGGCAGGCATCGAGCACACTCACGCCGGCACCTGCCAGAGCGAGCCTGGGGGTGCGCAAAGGGGAGGACGTCTATTGACGGCCTCCCGGCAAAGCAGTTTCGCGCTGTAGCCGTCAATCGGCTACAGCGCGGATCTGAAGTGATTAACTCAACCTTAAGGCCTCATACACACGGACGTTTTTTGACGCCGACGTTTTCTGGCGCTTTTTGCAGCTCTCCATGTTAGTCAATGGCCCCATAAAAATGTTGGCGTTTTTGAGCTGTAGATGGCGTCGGCGCTAGTGAGCTGAAAGTAGAACCCACGGCCATGGCGTGCTAAGGCTGTAGCATTTTGGCATTTTTTGACGCCGACGCCGCAAAACACCAACAAACACCAACTAACGCCAACAAACGCCAACTAATAATGTACCGGCGTTTTCTGGCGTTTTTTGATGCCAACGTTTTTAGGTTGTAAAATAGCAGAGGGATGATTTTTTTTTTTAAAAACGCCTATTGACGCCAACGCTCACTAACGCTCACTAATGTCGATTTTTTTTCCTTGACGTCGGGCCCGACGTTTTGTTTATTTTTAAAGATACGCCCATGTGTATGAGGCCTAAAACTTAATTTTTAATCTGATCCTAACATTAACCTTTGTTCTTAACCTTCACTCCCCTTGTTTTATCCAAATTATAACCTAACCCTGACTCCATAACACTAAGTGCTATATTTATAGAGGAGTGAATCCGACATTCACCAAACATTCTCTGCTGTCAAATCTTCTAGGTGCATGTTTTGTAAATGAGTGATTCCTTGACCACTGTCCTTAAGTAACCATTTAAAATCTGCTTTTATGTTTTTCTTGCTGAATGTATGGGGGGGGGGGGGGGGGGCTCAAAGGTTTGGGGTTCAATAACTGGGAACTTTCTCCTAAATTTTTATTGACTGTAATACATACATCTGATTGTCAGTGGTGCTGCCATTCTTGACGTTCTCCTGTTATGATAAGTTGCTGTGCACTGAATTTCTGTATTGGCATCTTCATGTGAAGGAATATATCTGATTGTTAATATTTCTCTCCAGTTTCCTCCGGATAGATCTACAGATCGTCTCTCGGTTTGGCCAGGTTTGTTCCACATTAGAGAAGGTGGACTGGAGCGGCAGGTGTGCTCTACAGAACATGAAACAACTTCAGGACGTCCTTCAACCATTTCTCCTCTTCCAGTAAGTATCGGCATGTTTGGAGTATCTGAAAAATTTTATGGTTAAGTTCATGAAGTGAGGTTATTGCTTTCAGTTCAGATTCTTCAAAGTAAAAGAAAGTAACCCGCAATACAGTTGGAACTCCTGACTTCCTAACTTACTGAGTCCGGGTTATACTGCCCCTCCAAGTCTTTATTGCCCTTTCATATTATAATTGTAATTGCTTTTGCTTACATTAGGCTCAATTCACAAAGCTAACACACCAGGATAAGTATCCTTATTTTCAAAAAAGTGACAGTTATTTTCTGTTGAAATAAGAAAATTACAGTCACTCAGCTGAGAATGGAGAACCTCTGACTACCGTTAGAGCCTTGCAACCTGAATCTATTACATATTTTTATTACGTTTCCTTGCTTGACAGCACTCCCCATGTAACACATAAAAGGAGGGAAATGTCTTGGGATAGAACTGTGCAAGCATTTTATATGGAGGATTCATTAAAGTACCATAACTACTTGAAGACCAGGCTTTTTCTGACACTTTTTGTTTACATGTTGCATGCAGTTTTTTTGCTAGAAAATTACATAGAACATCCAAACATTATATATTTTTAAGCAGAGGCCCTAGAGAATAAATTGGGGGGTTTTGCAATTTTATATGTCACACGGTATTTGTTTTTCAAATGCAATTTTTTGGTAAAAAATACACTTTTTTAAAATTTAATGCAAAAAAACACAATACATAACCCATTTTTTGTAGAATATAAAAGACAATGTTGCATCAAGTAAATGGATACCAAACATGTAATGCTTTAAAACTGCGCACACAAGTTTTAGTGCTAGAATTACTGCCCATTATCTGACGTTTGTGGTGACACCTCACATGTGTGGGATGGTCGCTATTTGTGTGCATGCAGGACCGATGCATACTTTGCCTTTGCGCACAAGCCCGTGGGGGGGACTTTAATTTGTTTTCTTTATTGTAATTATTCATTTATTTAATCTTTTTATTTTTACACTGTTGCTTTACATTTTTTTGTCATTTTCATTGCTGTCACATGGAATGGAAACATTCTTGTGACAGCAATAGGCATGTGATAGGTACTCTTTATGGAGGAACCTGGGCTCAATATGACCCCAAATCCCTCCTCTGCACTTGATCACTCTGCACCAAGATCAGTGTTTTTGAAAGCTTTTGATTTTTTGAAAATGGGGCAGATGACATCAGGGTAAACCGGAAGTGATTTCAGATCATCCCTTCCGGGTTACCATAGTGGTGACCCTATCAATCAAAGCCGATCCCAACTTTGTTTGAGTGTCCGACTACCAGCTGGTAGCTTGGGTCTCCTGGTGTGGCAGGAGAGCCTGAGCAAGCCGGGGAAGGCGGTGAGAAGGGGTGGCATCCCCTCCTGCTGCTTGTAATAGCAATCAAGCAGCTAGTTAGCTGCTCTGACTGCTATTACAAGAGAGCCGACTGACAGCCCTAAAAAACAGTACTGGGGTGATGCCTGCAGCTGCAGTCATCATTCCAGGACAACCCCTTGAAGACCGATGACATACCAGATACAGTTTTTACCAAAGGTGCAGTTGTCTTTTAAGTTCCCACAGTATTTTGGAAGGGTGATCCTCCATTGTACACTTTAGAATGCTGTATACCCACCAGTGGTGGCCCATCCATATGAGGCGCAGAGGTGTCATCCTCCTAATCCATGCACCCAGCCCCTAATCTAAATGCAGGGTGCCGGCTGCATGGATTCCAACAGTTTTTTTTTATCTGAAGTACAGGATTAGAGCCAGAGGCTCTAATTGGCCTAAAAAAAGGGTGGGCTTGGGGCACAGAGCACTGCACCCTGAGCCCACCCAGTTTTGTGACAATATCAAATTAATATCCGCTATTGTCTTCCTGATTCTCCTCCCAGCCAATCAGGAAGACCCAATCCTGTCTCAGGACACGCTTCCTGTTCAGCAGGGAAGAGAAGCAATATCCCAGCTCTTCTTTCCCCCTGCCTCCTAGTTAAGGTCAGTCTCCTGCGGGGGGTGGGGGGTGCTTGTGGCAACTGCCACCTTCCCATTCGCTGTCCATCCCCCACGGGGGGGGGGGGGCAGGGTGTGCTTGCAGCTTTCCCGTCCGCTGTCCATATCCCACGGCGGGGGTGACATTAGTTTGCCTCCCGAAATATTAGCACCAGACACCACCGATGCCCACTCTAACTAAGCCAACCTCTAAAACATTACCTACACCTACTTTGCATAGGGTCATTGTAAAGCTGTTAAGTTGTGTAAGAGTTTGGTACTACTTATAGTGATATTCTAAGATTTTGAATAACAACTAAACCTGTTAAACTGGCCATGCAGGGCAACATCTGATTGTACAATCTCATCCAGATTTTCCATCGACATCGCAGTGCCAAGAATGGATTGCATAGGCAGGTCGACAGGGTCGTGCTAGGGACCGATGCCATTTTTTCTGCCCTGACAACCCCTCCTCCCCGTGGCAAAGATGGCTACTTTGGGGGTGTTCACATACATACAGGAAGTCAATTTAGTGGCACTGAGCCTTTTAAAAGTGCAAGATCAGTGTCACTGAGTAAAAGTATCTGCCCCTGGATGAAAGAACAGCAGCGCTGTGCTTAGTGATGCTGAGCTTGCACTGCTAAGAAGCTTCACATCACTGAAGAACATCAGGTGTTGCTCCTGGCTACGTGACAGGTGTAGTTCCTGGGCAGGGAACTCAGTAATTCTGAGACTGCGTTTTTATAACTTTCAGTATTACCGAGCTGCACTGAGTACAGAGCATATAGACATCAAGGCTCGTTGTCAACCCCACCATGAGACCATGCTGTCCGGCTTGGTCATCTCAATCGGCCTCATTGGCGGCACAGCCCTGCTGGTCATCGTACTGTTACAGCTCTCTTCTCATTGGTCGGGATGGGGGGGGGGGTCAAAAATTCTTGGACACCCACATTAATTACTGTTTGTGCCCCCATTATAGAGATTTGATCACTTCCTGTGTTTATGACCACTTCAGTGGCCACAGAAACTGAAATAAAGTTCCATCAAAGGTTCTAACACTTCTAACAATAGAACTAAAAGGATGTCTGTCTTCAAATCCAAATAGCTTACATATAAAAAAACAAGTATAACATATGACAACCTACAGTCCCATACCCTGAACTGTGCTGCCATAGGCAGCCTGCCCACTACCATAAAGAAATGTTTACCTGTGACATGAAGGTGTACAGTTTTCTTACGTTGTATTGTCCAGGCATTAGTGTCCTTATCTTCTGCTATTCCTGGGTAATATTTTTCCTCACCGTCATCTCTTCTCACGGGGTCTATCCTCAGTGAACAGCTATTCCTCCCAGGTACTAGAGAGGTTCTGTCTCTGTAATTCTGTAATACTGAAGAACTTCTTTGACTGTTAAAAATCTGAGGATATGTTGTTGGACTATATAAATACCAAACAGTGCTGGATGTCCCAGAATTCACACGAGGATAGAATGTACATGGGATCTCCACACATGATCCAATCAATCCAACAATTTCAGTAGGGAACTCCCACTTCTGACACACAAGTCCTGGCCAAAGACATGAAAATATATATTAATTTTTTTGTTATAGTTATCATGTTTTCTCAAAATAGGAATCTAGTTTACCTTGAAAAAAGTTAAGAAGCAGAATCTTCTTTGTGATACTCATCCTGTGCTGGCCAGTGACAACGTTCAATCAAGGGTGCAACTGTAAAATAGTATATATGGTACACTTTAATTTGGGACAAAAAAAAAACATCATGAGGGTCTTGTATCAGGGTGACTACATGCCACTATGTAAAATGGTGGTTTACGCCAGGTTTTCTGGGTAGCAAGCACAGTAATGGCTCAGGTGTGTGCTGGGTTTATGTTAGAGACAGAGTTAGAGGTCAGAGCCCCGGCCACCCGAGGAGGTCAGTGTGTGAAGGGAGTCGTGAGAGGTGCTGCTATGCACCATGCTGTCCAGGTTGGGACAGGCAAAGGCCCGAGCTTGAGAGAGAGCCCAAGAGGGGCAAAGCAGCTAGGGAGCTGCGAGGAAAGAGGCAGTGCTGAGGTACAGCATCTGTGCCCGATCACTGGGATGTGTTTGACAGTCAGGAGGTCCACTGCGGTGCTAAACAGAGCAGTAAAGCTGTCACAAGAGAGCCAGGAGGCTAAATGTTATGTTTGTTGCATTGATGGTGAGATCCCCTGAGTGAAAAGACATAACTGTATGAATTTTAACTTTCTTTTAACTAAAAGTTGTCAGGAAAGCCCTAACAATTATATCTGGCGTGGAGTAAACTCAATGTTTTGACAATACCACTGAGCTAAGTACCCTGACGTGTCACAGTCTGCAAAGATTATGTTAAAGCAGAAGTGAAGGCAGCAAATACTTACCTTCCCTCCAACAGTCCCTCGCCAGAGCTGGCATCTTCTTCAGTGTGCCGATTTTTAGCCATTTTCAGTGGCTGATGCGGGATGACGTCACTCCTGTGCATGTGCAGGGGTGTCATTCAGGCACACAGGGATCTAGTAAGAGCAAGCAGCTACTGTAGGCACATTTAACTGCAGAAGAGACATTGCATGTCTCTTTTGCAATAAATAAAACTGCCTGATCCCAGTGAATAACAGCAGAACTTTAGTTCCACTTGAATGCAGTTATTTAGGTTCCTATCCAAGAGTTTTTAACGCCAGGTACAATACGGTCATTTATACTCCATGGCACTGTGTTTACATGGAATTGGTAGGGGTTTCGTACAGTCAGGTCCATATATATTGGGACATCGACACAATTCGAATCTTTTTGGCTCTATGCACCACCACATTGGATTTGAAATGAAACGAATAAGATGTGCTTTAACTGCAGACTTTCAGCTTTAATTTGAGGGTATTTACATCCAAATCATGTGAATGGTGTAGGAATTACAACAGTTTGTATATGTGCCTCCCACTTTTTAAGGGACCAAAAGTAATGGGACAGATTAACAATCATAAATCAAACTTTCACTTTTTAATACTTGGTTGTAAACCCTTTGCAGTCAATTACAGCCTGACATCACCAGACGCTGGGTTTCATCCCTGGTGATGCTCTGCCAGGCCTCTACTGCAACTGTCTTCGGTTCCTGCTTGTTCTTGGGGCATTTTCCCTTCAGTTTTGTCTTCAGCAAGTGAAATGCATGCTCAATCAAATTCAGGTCAGGTGATTGACTTGGCCATTGCATAACATTCCACTTCTTCCCCTTAAAAAACTCTTTGGTTGCTTTTGCAGTATGCTTCGGGTCATTGTCCATCTGCACTGTGAAGTGCCGTTCAACGAGTTCTGAAGCATTTGGCTGAATATGAGCAGATAATATTGTCAGAAACACTTCAGAATTCATCCTGCTGCTTTTTTCAGCAGTCACATCATCAATAAATACAAGAGAATCAGTTCCATTGGCAGCCATACATGCCCACGCCATGACACTACCACCACCATGCTTCACTGATGAGGTGGTATGCTTTGGATCATGAGCAGTTCCTTTTCTTCTCCATACTCTTCTTTTCCCATCACTCTGGTACAAGTTGATCTTGGTCTCATCTGTCCATAGGATGTTGTTCCAGAACTGTGAAGGCTTTTTTAGATGTTGTTTGGTAAACTCTAATCTAGCCTTCCTGTTTTTGAGGCTCACAAATGGTTTACATCTTGTGATGAACCCTCTGTATTCCTTCTGGTGAAGTCTTCTCTTGATTGTTGACTTTGACACACATACACCTACCTCCTGGAGAGTGTTCTTGATCTGGCCAACTGTTGTGAAGGGTGTTTTCTTCACCAGGGAAAGAATTATTCGGTCATCCACCACAGTTGTTTTCCGTGGTCTTCCGGGTCTTTTGGTGTTGCTGAGCTCACCGGTGCGTTCTTTCTTTTTAAGGATGTTCCAAACAGTTGATTTGGCAATACCTAATGTTTTTGCTATCTCTCTGATGGGTTTGTTTTGTTTTTTCAGCCTAATGATGGCTTGCTTCACTGATAGTAACAGCTCTTTGGATCTCATATTGAGAGTTGACAGGACAGGTTCCAAATGCAAATAGCACACTTGAAATGAACTCTGGACCTTTTACCTGCTCCTTGTAAATGGGATAATGAGGGAATAACACACACCTGGCCATGGAACAGCTGAGCAGCCAATTGTCCCATTACTTTAGGTCCCTTAAAAAGTGGGAGGCGCATATACAAACTGTTATAATTCCTACAACGTTCACCTGATTTGGATGTAAATACCCTCAAATTAAAGCTAAAAGTCTGCAGTTAAAGCACATCTTGTTCATTTCATTTCAAATCCATTGTGGTGGTGTATAGAGCCAAAAATATTAGTATTGTGTCGATGTCCTAATATTTATGGACCTGACTGTATATATCTTTTTATGGTCAAGGTTTAGAAAATGTAAAATATATTTTTTGGCAGGTAAGTGTTGGGGAGTAGGGATTGGCCTCAACACCTGACAATTGTCACATGGAGGTCACATGCTCACCTATTCCCGATAGCAAAGGATGCTTTGTATTGGCTGAGGTAGAGGAATGTCTGGCATGAGATTGCTGGAGTTAAGTATCAGTAGATCAGAATGGGGGGGGGGGGGGGTTTAGGGGAGGGTTCACCAACTAATATTTAAAAGTGTATGTCGAGGCAAAATTAAAACAAGAAATTTGCATGTCTCTCCATATTTCCTATGTACTACTCATCCTGATTGTTTAAGAAGTCAGAAACTGCAAAGTGAGTTTTCGAGGGACTGATCGCACAAAGAGGAGGAAGCCTAAGATAGTGAAGAATAAAGTAGGTATATCACCTTCTTCATCCTTTAGGCCAGTGGTTCTCAACCCTGTCCTCAAGTACCCCCAACAGGCCATGTTTGCAAGTTTTCCTTTATCTTGCACAGGTGCTTTAAATCAGAGCCAATGGCTTGGTATTTTGTAGAGCTATTTTATCAAAACATGAGAAATTCCCAAAAAATGGTCTATTGGGGGTACTTGAGGACTGAGATTGAGAACCACTGATCTAGGCAAAACAAGCAATGAACGTTTGTAGTGGGGAGGGGAACTCACTGCAAATATAAACGAGATCAGCTTTAACTGTAGCAGAGAAAAATCAGGTCTGTGTGATTCTACTATATATATATATATATATATATATATATATATATATATATATATATATAGTATCTCACAAAAGTGAGTACACTCCTAACATTTTTGTAAATATTTTATTATATCTTTTCATGTGACAACACTGAAGAAATTACACTTTGCTACAATGTAAAGTA
This sequence comes from Glandirana rugosa, assembly GCA_018402905.1. Lineage (NCBI taxonomy): Eukaryota > Metazoa > Chordata > Amphibia > Anura > Ranidae > Glandirana > Glandirana rugosa. Next base: position 526,352 of record BLSH010203911.1, read on the forward strand.
GTGAGTGTACGGCTTGTATAACAGTGTAAATTTGCTGTCCCCTCAAAATAACTCAACACACAGCCATTAATGCCTAAACTGCTGGCAACAAAAGCGAGTAGACCCCTAAGTGAAAATGTCCAAATTGGGCCCAATTAGCCATTTTCCCTCCCTGGTGTCAGGTGACTCATTAGTGTTACCAGGTCTCAGGTGTGAATGGGGTGCAGGTTTGTTAAATTTGGTATTATCACTCTCACTCTCTCATACTGGTCACTGGAAGTTCAACACGGCCCTTAATGGCAAAGAACTCTCTGCGGATCTGGAGAAAAGAATTGTTGCTCTACATAAAGATGACCTAGGCTATAAGAAGATTGCCAAGACCCTGAAAATGAGCTGCAGCACAGCGGCCAAGACCATACAGCGGTTTAACAGGACAGGTTCCACTCAGAACAGGGCTCACCATGGTCAACCAAAGAATATGAGTGCACGTGCAACCATACGCCGCACACTGCATCAAATTGGTCTGCATGACTGCCGTTCCAGAAGGAAGCCTCTCCTAAAGATGATGCACAAGAAAGCCCGCAAACACTTTGCTGAAGACAAACAGACTAAGGACAAGGATTACTGGAGCCATGTCCTGTGGTCTGATGAGACCAAGATGAACTTATTTGGTTCAGATGGTGTGAAGCGTGTGTGGCAGCAACCAGGTGTGGAGTACAAAGACAAGTGTGTCTTGCCTACAGACAAGCATGGTGGTGGGAATGTCACGGTCTGGGGCTGCATGAGTGCTGCCGGCACTGGGGAGCTACAGTTCATTGAGGGAACCATGAATGCCAACATGTACTGTGACATACTGAAGCAGAGCATGATCCCCTCCCTTCGGAGACTGGGCCGCAGGGCTAAACCCTATTGAGTATCTGTGGGGCATCCTCAAACAAAAGATGGAGGAGCGCAAGGTCTCTAACATCCACCAGTTCTGTGATGTCATCATGGAGGAGTGAAAAAGGACTCCAGTGGCAACCTGTGAAGCTCTGGTGAACTCCATGCCCAAGAGGGTTAAGGCAGAGCTGGAAAATAAAGGTGGCCACACAAAATATTGACACTTTGGGCCCAATTTGGACATTTTCACTTTGGGGTGTACTCACTTTTGTGAGATACTGTACATATATATATATATATATATTAGTAGTATATGTAGCTGTTTGCTTGGTGTTCAGCTTCAATGCATCAATGGCAAGTCATTAATGAAATAATACTATTTTGGAGGGTTGTGCTTTTATGAATTCCCCGTATACAGTAATAATAATAAATAATGAAAACTCTGGGGGAGATTTACTAAAACTGGTGCACACGGAATCTGGTGCAGCTGTGCATAGAAACCAATCAGCTTCCAGGTTTTATTGTCAAAGCCTAAATGAACAAGCTGAGGTTAGAAGCTGATTTTGCACAGCTGCACCACATTCTGTGTTCTCCAGTTTTAGTAAATTCTCCCCACTCTTCTTTATTTCTGGTCTTTGTACAGGTGTGGCTGGTTAGAAAATTTAAAAAACCATCAGCTTTTACTAAACAACAACATAAAAAAGCAACAGTAACAAGTTGAATATATGACAAAGACAAAATGGAAAATAAGACAATACAGTAGTAACATTCGGATTGTGTTGTAAATTTTGCAGTTTACAATTTTATATGAGTTACTTACTTGCTCGGCTCGTCTGCTACTGTGGATGTTCGGTTTCAGAAATGAGAAGTACAGCCTGGAATTACATAAGACACATAAGTACAGATCATACGATTTGCAGAAGTTAAGACTGGTATTTCCTGAAGTGAGCAACTTCCTATTGCAAATCAAGATTGATATCAAAAGCAATCTATAATAGCGTGAGGTCAGTATTATTTGATTTATTTTTAATTTATACCTTTTCAATCTGATATCGCATATCTTTTTCATGTACCATACAGTATATCTAAATTTTTTATTTTATAAAAATATTTTTTTTCTTTTAGTTGCCACCATATAGAGCATGGAGAAAGCCTGAAAGCTAAGAACATGTGCAAAAAAAAGGAAAAGGGTAGAGAAGAGGAGAGAAGTAGGAAAAGTGACCGGAGGAAAGGCAAAAGAAAAGATAAGAAAGAAAAGGAAAGGAAGAGAGGGAAAGGAAAGGAAAGGAAAGGAAGAGAGGGAAAGGAAAGGAAAGGAAAGGAAAGGAAAGGAAAGGAAAGGAAAGGAAAGGAAAGGAAAGGAAAGGAAAGGAAAGGAAAGGAAAGGAAAGGAAAGGAAAGGAAAGGAAGAGAGGGAAAGGAAAGGAAAGGAAAGCAAGGAAAGGAAAGCAAGAGAGGGAAAGGAAAGGAAAGGAGAGGAGAGGAGAGGAGATGAGAGGAGAGGAAAGGAAAGGAAAAAAGGAGAGGAAAGGAAAGGAA
>BLSH010203911.1:531291-548508 GCA_018402905.1 Glandirana rugosa
AGCTCCATCCATCCCGCTCCGCCTCCTCGTCCCCCCTCCCCCCCCGCCGCCATGCGAGTCGGCGGCACTGTGGAGAGAGAGAGGGAGGGATAGCAGTGTTGCGGGCGGGCAGAGAGATGATGTCATCTCTGCTCGCCCGCCCCTCTCTCTCGGGTTTGAAAGCAGCCGCTCGGCGGCTCTGTAGAGCCGCCCGCTCGCGGCTCTATCAAGCCGCTCGCATGCGGCTTCAGTCAGGTCTCCCGCCCGACGGGCGGGTGACCTGACGCCGCCATTAAGGGCCCCTCGGGAGGCTCGGGGCTAAGGGCATGGGACTCGGGGCTCCAGCCCCCATAGCCACCCCCTGGCGACGCCCCTGGAGAGAGGGAAAGGAAAGGAAAGGAAAGGAAGAGAGGGAAAGGAAAGGAAGAGAGGGAAAGGAAAGGAAGAGAGGGAAAGGAAAGGAAGAGAGGGAAAGGAAAGGACAGGAAAGGAAAGGACAGGAAAGGAAAGGAAAGGAAAGGAAAGGAAAGGAAAGGAAAGGAAAGGAAAGGAAAGGAAAGGAAAGGAAGGGAAAGGAAAGGAAGGGCAAAAGATAGGGAAATGGAAAAGTAAAGGAAGGGAAAAAGAAAGGAAAGGAGAGGAAAAGGAAAGGAAAGGAAAGGAAAAGGGAGGGAGAGGAAAGGGAGAGGAAAGGAAAGGAAAGGAGAATGGGAAAGGGAAAGGAAAAGAAAGGAAAGATGTATGAAAAGATTTTCCGTTGCTACAGGCATGATTGGATGCTTAAAGTGAATAAAGGTTATTTTTAATAAGTTAAATAATGTACTCTGTTAGTGCATTTTATTTTTTTTTTACTATTAAAAATATTTTGTTATACATGATAGCTATATGCAAAAAATAAATGCTGATCCCACTAATAATCTAATGTAGTTCCAATACACTTTCTGTGCTGGAGCGACAATGCTGCTCCTCCATAGATACAGCACAGCGAATCAGTGTTGTCACTCTAGGACAGGAAGTGTGTTACTGGCAGGATCTCCAGGTGAAAACAGAGGCAAAAAAAGCTGAAAAAAGAAGATCAATGCAGCCACCACATCCAAGAACTGCTAAGCTGTAATATAATAAATGTTTGTTTTTGGGTTGAATACCGCTTTATTGCTGAAGAACTGCTAGCAGCTGAGATTGGAGGAACAGCAAAGAGGGAAAAATTGTATTTTTATTTTATTTCCTTTTTTATTTTTAGCAACATGATTTTAGATAGTTAAATATTCTTCTTCTTTTTTTTTTTTCAATTCTTTATTTAAAGAGAACACACAGGAATTACAGAAACCACAACCATGATATATATGACAGGAAAAAATTCTAGGAATAAAGAATCAGTATCACAAAAGCCAATACAAAATATAAATGTAGAGAATGGAACGAAGTTCACATTTTTTGCTCTCGGCTCTAGGAAGTCTCTGCCTCCCGCAAGACATTTTGTACGGCAAAGACCGTTATCAAGGACATCAGGTAGTCAGAGCAAACCCGAAGGCCTTTCTGCCAGAAAAAAAGCAAGATGGAGGGGAATGGAGGATAGTAGTAGAGAAAAAAAAAAATAAGGAAGGGGAAGGGGGGGTGTAGGGAGGGGATCGCCTACCCGACACCCCTACCAGACCAATGGGCCAGTGCTGCACTCCTCGATTCACGGGGAGTTAATTCATCAGGTTTGCGTATTCCTCAGAGTAGACAAACTCATGCCAATAGAACCATTTCTTAGAGAATTTCTCTCTGAGACCTTTCTCTGTGGCCACCAAGTCTTCCATCGCATTAATTTCAGCTACATTTTTTTAACCAAATGGCAACCGACAGCGTCAGCGTCTGCTTCCAGAACAGCAGGATGCAGCTCTGTGCAGCTGTGAGCAGGTGGGGCAGGATGGACCTCCTATAAACTTTGCTTAGGATATTGTGTTGATGCAGGAGAAAGAACACCGGCTCCCTCTGCAACTCCCGGTCAGTGAATTTTTGAACAATTCAGTGGACCTCTGTCCAGTAGGGCTGCAAATGATGGCAGGACTAAAAGATGTGAAGAAGAGAACCAGGCTCCTCTACGCATCTCCAACACCGCTCTGAACACTGGGGGAACATTCTATGATTTTCCACTGGTGCATGATACCACCATGTCAGTACCTTAAACCAGTGGCGGCTGGTGAAATTTAAGGATGGGACCCCGCCCTTCTTTTTTGACCCCTCCCATGTCTCATAAGCCCCGTCCCTTATAGATTCCACCCATTTTGTCAGGGTCCCCATGAGAGTCCCCCATACATCACAGCACCTTAAATCAGGGTCCACATGAGAGTCCCCCATATATCACAGCACCTTAAATCGGGGTCCACATGAGAGTTCCCCATACATCACAGCACCTTAAATCAGGGTCCCCATGAGAGTCCCCCATACATCACAGCACCTTAAATCAGGGTCCCCATGAGAGTCCCCCATACATCACAGCACCTTAAATCAAGGTCCCCATGAGAGTCCCCCATACATCACAGCACCTTTATCTTTATCTAATATCAGCAGGGCCCAGAAATCATGGTTATGTAGCATAATGGAAAGAAACATCTTTGCATTGCAATATGATTCACTTATATACAGACCTCCCTCTCTGTAGTTTAGAAATTAGATTCGATCATAATCATTCATCAATCATCCCCCCATACCTGGCACTGGTGGCTTGGCTTCAAGAAGTCATCACACTCGCCAGCACGTCCACCACAGTCATCCCACCCCTGCCCACGGCACCAATCACAGTCAGTCACTGACCAGAGCGGTGGAGCAGAGTCTCTTGAACATAACTTTCGGTCACGGCTAATGGGCATGCGACAACGGCGACCCGTTATCAAGGCATACGCCCCTTCTTCAAGCCGATAAAACCATGCTGAGTAAGGCCATGTTTAAGGGCAGATCGGCAGTGACGTGGAGAGAACTCCACGCTCACTGCTCGGGATGGCATATGACATATATCCCAATGACATACATGGGGAAAATTTTGGGACTTTAAATTAAGCCAGGGGCTACTTGTCCTGTGCTTCCATCCCTATAAATTACACAATAAACTAGGATAGATTGGGACTTTAAATGACACACGTGTGGGAATGAAATGAAGGATGGATCATGATATAAGATTTTTATTATAAAGAATATTTTAAAAACATCATTCATAATTAAATGTAAACATGATCAAAAGAATACAACAGTATTATAATCATGGTATCGATTACATATACAGTAATAAAAAAATTATTAAATATTGAATTCATGATTGATACAATTTCCCTGATCCATCAATTGAAATATATACATACAAGTGTAACAGCTGATAATAATGATGATAGTTGACATAATTCATGGCCTCATGATGTCCCATTATGGGGGTGCCCCAGTAGAATAATTGAGAAAATGAGATACTTGAGTGAGGTGTTAGAAGCATGTGGTAGCTCTATGCGTTTTGTGATTTTTTATATCACTCGTCAGGAGCAAGCTTCTGATTCTGAAATAAATGTTGAAAATAATTGTCGGCTATTAAAAGATATTCAAACCAAATTGGGATGGAAACCCCCCTCTCCATCTAGGGATGGGGATCCATAAGTAAACTCTTACCATGTTTGCGCCTCGGCGGTACGCCGCCGAGGCGCACAAGGTGCCCAGGTTCATCAGAGCCGGGACCTGAGGCGGGGGACAAAGCGGCAGCCCTACCCAGAGCGACGCCCGGTATGGACAAGGAAACCTCTGGTATGGGGACTGTAAATAATGAAAGGTGAAAACTCTAAGTGAGACCTGGATGTGTGTATAGGTGACCATAAGAAAGTTGGGGTGGGAACCAAATGAGAGTGGGGGGGGGGTAAAAAAGCATGACCATGAGTATGTGAGGTGAGGTAAGAGCCAGTGTAGTGAAAAGGAGAGGATTCGGAGAAGAACCTAGGAGAGGTGATATATATGGTACTGCTGTGATACCAAATGGGGGCTATTCAATGCAATGCTGACAAGAAAAACCTGCGTGCACTGCTCAAGGGGAAATCTAACAGGTATAACGTTATAATGCAGAAGTAAATACTCCCTTAGTGGAGAGGGGGGTTAGGTAAGCATGGAGCAGACAAAAAAAGGGGGGTGTATGTGTATGGATCCCCCTGGAGGTTGTCAAAGGCTATGCATACCTGAAATAACTATGTATGCCCATGTGAAACATGAATTCAATGGAAGATGTTTACTGGGGGTACATGGAAAATTATTTGACAGTCATACATGCTCTATCATAGCAAAGCATTGGTCTCTATATCCTCATTCAGTCCCCCAGGATAAAGGAGCTCTAAGTGATATATCCAGAAGGTTTCACGGCGGCAGAGGCGTTGGAAGCGCTCTGCCGGCGGGAATGATGCTGGTATGGATTCAATGATCCATACTTCCAGTCCTTCAGAGGCGCAACCAGTCCGGTATCTGTATCAGCTTGATGTCTAAGAAGGCAAAGATGTCTGGGAGATCTGTGTGGCGTCTGAGGATGAAGGACAAGCCGCTTTTGCAGATGGTCAGTTGGAGGGGGAAGGCCCAGTGGTAGGTAAACTCCGAGTGGGGCAGGAGCTCCAGTAAGGGCTTCAACATCGCCCTCCTTTGTAAAGTGGCTCTGGATACATCAGGGAAGATAGAGACGGCCGCGCCGTCAAAGTCAATCAGTCCTTTTGTCCAGGCAGCATGGAAAACCTGTTCCTTCTGTCCATAGTGGTGCAATCTGCAGATTACATTGTGTGGGCGCTCCAGGTCAGATGGCTTAGGCCCCAGTGCCCGATGGACTCTGTCAAACTCCATATTAGCAGGGGGATCTAGGTCCAGAACTTTCTGTAGAATCACCATCACAGTCTCCTGTAGGTGTTCTGAATCCGTTGCCTCTGGCAGCCCCCGGAGCCGCAAATTGTTTCTGCAGCTCCAGTTCTCTAAGTCCCTCAGATGAAGCTGCAACTCTGCCAGTCCCACTGTGCAGAGCGGTCCCACTCCTGCTGGGCGACATGATGCTCCAGGGTGCTTACAGCCGACTCTCCTTTAGATAGAAGATCATCCAGATCATGTACCTCCGCACAAATTTGTTTGAAATCCCGGCGGTGCTATTCCTCCACCCACATCACCAGTGCCTCAATGTCCGATTTTGTAGGTAGTGCCGAAAGCAAGGCCCTGATGTCAGAGTCATCCTGCGAGGCCTGCATGGAGGATCCCGGGCTGCAGGGGGGGGGGCTAAGCGATGGATCCAGGATGACCGGCAGTGCGGTCAGAGAGCTGGGGCCTTGTGAGTGTAAAGCGGCCATGGAAGATGATGGTGAGTCTGCAGGCCTTGGCTCGCCGCATATCTCCACAGAGCACGACTCTGGAGAAGACATGAATGAGAAATAGCGGCTGATTGAGGCCGCAGGTATGGCCTTGTATGATCCCATGGTCTTTCTGCGTTTGGTGTAGGTCATGGCCGGCAAAGGTGAGCTGAGAAGAGGCACATCAACCAATAAAAGCAGGTTGGGAAACGGGAGCTCAAGCAGTGAGCGTCTTTTCTCCACCATGTCCAAGCTACGCCCCCTCGGTAGTTAAATATTCTTATCAATGAGTGTTACTATTTTAAAACTTTTTTTTTTACCATGTATAGTTTGTAACAGACTATTGCAAATACAAGGTCTGCTATCTGCTTAGTAGAGCTTCACATTGGTTCTGTGTTGCTGATCCTCCTATTGTAAGTGGTTGTAAACCTCAGACATGAAATATGAACAAAGCACAATCCTCTATAGTGTGTACTTGTCTCAGTCCAGAGCACTAAGTCTCATTTCTGTCTGCTGCCTCATTCCTCTGCTATCTGCTTGAGTCACTTCTGACAAGTTTTTCTGACACCAACAGATAAAAAGGGTGGCAGGGGAGGGATCTCCACCACACAGGGGAGGTGGTCAATTACCTCACAGCCTGTGATTGACAGCCTCAGCTCTGTTCCTGTGTGTTGTGTGGAGGGGGGTGTGTACCTTCCCTCCGATCAGCCCACAGAACTCTCCTCACTGAGCTCTGAGGTGTGTAATTTCAGCTCCCTGCCATGACTTTCTAAAAACTCTGACAAGCTGTATAAATTCTGCACTTTTAATGGATGTAAAGAAGAGAACGCTGCAGATAAACAGGGGCAGCTTATGTAGGAACATTTGTTTCAGCTCTGTGTATCACCTGAGGCCAGTCATGTCACTGGGTATATGGAAGGGCACACGTCAAATCTTCCAGACTGGGTCTGCTGAGTGAAAACCAGAGACTCTCTACAATATTGAATGCAACCAATCAGAATTCACCTTGTGCCATTCATAACTTTAAATGAGAAAATTCTAAATAGTCACTGTGCACTTTATATTAGCATCTAGCTTATTACATCCTTTATTAAAAAGGATTGTATACAGTATGACTATTGTATGTGGTCAGCTAGCATTCAAGTGATTGCAAACCCAAACTGATTGACATGTAGTTTGCTACGTGCATTGTGTATAATAAACAATTATATAGATGGAAGTAATACTGCGCTTAATCCAATGGATAATATAAAAGCAGCTGACACAACAATAACCTTATATTGTCTGCGTGAACCAAAGAACAAAAAGCGCAGCACTAATTATGATACTAATTCAATATCAGTGAATATACCAGCAGATTCATTTGAAACTTGTCCAGATAATTAACACTTAAAATCTGATATGTATATAGTCCTATTGGTAAAAATCCACAACTTGGTAACGAGACACATTTCCCCGACCTGTAGTAAAATCCAATATCGGGAATAAATGAATACCCTTACCAGATGTACTCTGGAGAAGCGCCTTAAATCATGAAGACGTTCCAAGGAAGAGATCTTTCAGCCAACTATGGAGCTCCAGTCAAGCGAACTATGTCCACGAAAAAACTCCACCTCCAAGGGAATTTTCATACAAACAAGGTTTCCGGAAAAGTATGAACCTTCAAATGGTTGGTAACGGTGCCTCCTGTGGAGATCCAGACTGGACTGTGTCTTTATCTGCTCAGCTGGTGGCCAAGAAGGAACATGAGGAGTTAATAGAATCACTCAGGCAGACGTTTTTTATCTTTATTCAGCCATTCTGACAATCTTATCTGAGTCCCGACTTCCTGCCGGGACTCAGATAAGACACCAGCTGAGCAGATAAAGCCACTGTCCAGTCTGGATCTCCACAGGAGGCACCGTTACCAACCATTTGAAGGTTCATACTTTTCCGGATACCTTGTTTGTATGAAAATTCCCTTGGAGGTGGAGTTTTTCGTGGACATAGTTCGCTTGACTGGAGCTCCATAGTTGCCTGAAAGATCGCTTCCTTGGAACGTCTTCATGATTTAAGGCGCTTCTCCAGAGTACATCTGGTCAGGGTATTCATTTATTCCCGATATTGGATTTTACTACAGGTCGGGGAAGTGTGTCTCGTTACCAAGTTGTGGATTTTGACCCATAGAACTATATTCATATCAGATTTTAAGTGTTAATTATCTGGACAAGTTTCAAATTAATCTGCTGGTATATTCACTGATATTGAATTAGTATCATAATTAGCGCTGCACTTTTTGTTCTTTATAATAAACAATTGCCTTTTCACCATTTTTTCATCCTTAGTTGCATATTGATGCAGCTAAACTCCTGCAGCCATTTTCTGTCTACATGCGATTCAGTGATGGCTCCATGGCATTTCTCAGATTTGGTTTCCAAATGGTGACAGTGGACCATGTCTCCTTAATGTGTGATCAAATGGCCTCTTGTAGTTTGAAGCTTGTGTTAAAAGGTGACAGGTAAGGAGAAGTTTAAAAATTGGGGTCAAAGTATTCTACACTATAATAAGAAATGCCTGAACAAGGCCTTTAAATTGCAGAACAACGGGTATTACCGTAAAGATACTCTCTGGACTGACCCCACAAACACTCATGCACCCCTCTCCCCAAATCCATGGTCACATGATTTTCCAATCCAAAGTCTTCGTAAGGCGGGGTCCTTCTTTGGATGTCCTCTTCACTGTCTGTCACTTCCTTTTGGCTGTTCCATAGCGGGGTCCTCTCAAGATCTCCATCATTGGATTAGCGGGCCCCAGCATCCAGCAAGGGCACTGGCGAGGGACATGGATGATGGACTACCCTATCTTTGATGTTCCTTTATGCGGAATAAATACACTCACAAGGTCATTGGATCCTGTGTTGTCCTTTCCTCACCAGCTGCACCTCCTGCCCCACCCCTGCCTTCTTGAATCCCTAAAAAATTGGGAGCCAGTTATCTCTTCCTCGTTTGCACAACCAATCCCGTGATGATCCTTTATGCTACTCATGCACTGCAGGTCTTGAATGGTACTCAGGCTCAAAACAGCACAATACTTTGGCTCCATGACCTCCTGAGATGTATGACTTGTATATCCCAGGAAGGAATACATCCAAGAAGTGCTGAGACTTCAATATCTATTGATGCAGAGAAGTAAAGGGAAAAGCTCTCTGGCGCCAGTAAGGTGGTTCACATGCAACCAGGGCTACCCTTCAATGGACACCCAGGAACGTCACTATACTTAAAGCAGAACACCGGGAAAAAAACTTTTTTCCATGTCCTTATTGCTGATCTCCTACCTTCACCAACTATGCCATCGATCTTCTGCTGAGCTCTGTAGTTCCTCTGTAGTAGCCTGCTGAAAAAACCTTATTGCCCTGTGATTTCCTGTTTTCAAGACCGCTGGCCGTTCTCTGTCTTGTTCTGCCAGCCAGCAGTCTTGTACCTGCCTTCCTGTGGTTTTCTAACAACCAGCAGGCATTTCTATTTAAGCCTGCTGAGCTGTAGTGAGCGGAGGGGGTGGCACAGCCCCCGGTCTGTGCCCCCCATAGAGGTGGTTTCCTCCTTCCTCCTCCTTCGCTTCCTCCTCCTCTCTGCCAGCATCGCAAACCCCTCCCCTCATCTGCCCCTTGTTACTGATAGTGCAGAGATCTCCTGCTATGACATACCTTGGTATTCCTGGAATGTCTGCCATGCTTGCTATGTGAACACCGCTCTGTGACTTTCTCCTGTCATAGCCGTATCGGAGCAGTGCACTCTGCGCTGTATATCACAATACAACTATGGCAGGTGAAAGTCACAGAGCGGTGTTCACATAGCAAGCATGCCAGACATTCCAGGAATACCAGGCATGTCATAGCGGGAGATCTCTGCTCTATCATTGATCAGAGATGGCGGCTGGGTGATGGGGGTGGGGGGGTCATCGTACTGATGGGCACTAATAAGCAGCAATGGGTGGGCACCATGTCACAGCACTAATTGGCACTGATAAGCAGCACTGGGTGGGCATAGTGTCACCGCACTGATTGGCACTGATAAGCAGCACTGATAGGCAGTGTCACTGCACTGATGGGCACTGATAAGCAGCACTGGTGGGCACGGTGTCATCGCAATGATGGGCACTGATAATCAGCACTGGTGGGCACGGTGTCGTCGAACTGATGGGCACTGATAAGCAGCACTGGTGGGCACAGTGTCATCGCACTGATTGGCATTGATAAGCAGCACTGGTGGGCACAGTGTCACCGCACTGATGGGCACTGATAAGCAGCACTGGTGGGCATGGTGTCACTGCACTGATGGGCACTGATAAGCAGCACTGTTGGGCACTGTGTCTCCGCACTGATGGGCACTGATAAGCAGCACTGGTGGGCACGGTGTCACTGCACTGTTGGGCACTGATAAGCAGCACCGGTGGGCACGGTGTCACCACACTGATAAGCAGCACTGGTGGGCAAAGTGTCACCGCACTGATGGGCACCGACAAGCAGCACTGGTGAGCACAGTGTCACCGCACTGATGGACACTGATAAGCAGCATTGGTGGGCACAGTATGACCGCATTGATGGGCACTGATAAGCAGTACTGGTGGACACAGTGTCACTCCACTGATAAGCGGCACTGGTGGGTAGGGTGTCACCGCACTGATGGGCACTGATAAGCAGCACTTATGGGCATGGTATCACTGCACTGATGGGCACTGATAAGCAGCACTGGTGGGCACAGTGTCACTGCATTGATGGGGCACTGATATGCAGTACTGGTGAGCATGGTGTCACCGCACTGGTGGGCACTGATAAGCGACACTGGTGGACATTGGTGGGAACGCACTGATAAGTGGCACTGGTGAGACCGCACTGATGGGAATTGATAAGCTGCACTGATGAGGCATGGCTGCACTGTGTCAATGCACTGATGGGCACTGATAAGCAGCACTGGTGGGCACGGTGTCACCGCACTGATGGGCACTGATAAGCAGCACTGGTGGGCACGATGTCACCGCACTGATGGGCACTGATAAGCAGCACTGATAGGCACAGTGTCACCACACTGATGGGCACTGATAAGCAGCACTGGTGGGCACAGTGTCATCGCACTGACCGCACTGATAAGCGGCACTGGGGAGACTGCACTGAAGGGAACTGATAAGATGCACTGATGAGGCATGGCTGCTGGACACTGATGAGGCTGCACTGTTTACTGACACCGTACACTTCCATACATCTGTAGGAGGGGTTTCCACCATCCCTGTAAAGTTTCATTTTTATGTCTTATTTTCAGTGTGTTATGTGTGATGTTACATATCACAGAGGTCAGTATTGTGGTGATATTGAAGTGTATTGAAATTTCCATACATTAGAGGGTTCCGCCATTATTGTGTTATTGATTAGTAAGTTAGCGCTGCTCTTTTTTTTTTTCTCATGCTGACATTTACTTGTGTCACATGCTGATATGAAACATCACGGCTCTTTATTTCTGTGGTGTGGCTGGGGATGTTCTCAGACACCATATCAGCACTGATTGCTGCTAGAAAGATCTCAAATCTACAGCAGCAGGAGGAGGAATATTTCTAGTAGTGAATTACAGCAGAGTACATGGTATATTATATATTATTAGGGGATGTGTCTACAGATCAGTAATGATTACAGAAAGTAAGGGCAATATGTTTATCTCCTTGTGGCTGGAGAGGAGAGAAGACATGCTATTTGTCACCGGTTAGTGGGCCTGGCTGCAGAATGAGGGGCGTGATTTATGTTGAAGTGGGCGAGTTCACATTTACATGTACAGGCCTAGTGTACCTCCCACATTCACTGAAATGTGCAATGCATGATGGGAAATGTAGTGTGAGGATCGTGTAAACAGAGAGGAGAGGATATGACTCTTCTAACAGCTCCTGCCTGGCGAAATACATTCTTGCATCTTTTGAATCAGAGAGCTGACTTCCTGTAAATTAAATCAGACATATCTCTTCAAAGGTAAGGAATTTCACAAATGTAATAACTGTTTAGTGTTTAGTGTAGGGAGGTGTACTAGTGGGGAATTTTTTGCCGAACCCGGCGTTCTGCTTTAAACCAAAAGAATGAGCACATTTTGTATTCTGTAGGTAATAATTTGGGTTCTTTGGGTTTGATTTACTGAGGACTAATAAGCTGTTCTCTTTAAAATGGATGTTGCACTTTGAAAGGGTATTTTCTCCAAACACTTATTGAATGTAGGGAAGCTTCACTTTGCACAAAATACACATTCATGTGCAAGGACAATAAACAAACAAGCAGCATTTTTGCATGCACAAAATTGGATGACGGCAGTCAGCAGAGCTTCTCCTCATTCCCTAAGCTAAGGGAAAATTCCTTTGAAAAGAGAACAGTCTATTTGGGTTTAGTAAATCAGCCTCTTTGTTTTTATTTAGAACTATTGCATACGTTTTGTTGTTGGTGAACATATTCAATGGTAACGGTCATTTTCTTTCTTTAGACGGTTTCAGTGTTACTTCATATTCACAGTTATGTTTTATTGCAACTCATTTTGATTGTAATATCCTGGAAATGAGAGTTCCTCTTTTGGATGGGTTTGTTTTACACTATACTATCTATCCTCTGTTGGTAAATAGGGGAACTATTTCACTGTCAGAGCTTTTTTTTCACACAAACACCAGAAAAGATTCACTTTTTATATAAAATATAAAAGCTGAGAGTGAGTTAAGTAAATAGATACCAAGCACGTCATGTTTAACTGCTGCGCTACTCCCATATGTTTTAAAATGTTGGTTTGGTAGTCATGTGTTTATGGAGCACTGTTTAAACACGTTGATCTGTTTGCAATGTGCCTGCAATCCCACCGACATTAGACAGCACAGATCATAGGAAAAATGCACAGAGCCAATCAAAGGGGTTCTATGCCTTGTGGTTGTTTTTTTTGGTCACTCCCTGTCTTTACATTTGAGAACCCCTCCCACAATGAAGGAAGAGGAAGGAAGAGCACTTTATGAATGAAAGTAGGCAACAGCAGATTCACACTAGTGGGGGGGAGGGGGGGTTAATACATTTTTATTGTGGGATTGTTTTTTAACCCTTTCACCCCTTACCCTCCTCTCCTGCACACCTCATCTCCATCCTGTCTCTGTGCCGCCTGCATATTTATGTCTTTATCATTAATGTACATTAACCCTTTCGCTGCCAGAGCCGTTTTTGCGGGGGGGGGTTTGCACACACATTTAAAAAATCATTTTAGGCCTGAAGATTACACAAAACCCCCAAAAATTATATATTTCCTGAAAGCAAACACCCTAGAGCAGGGGTATGCAATTAGCGGACCTCCAGCTGTTGCAAAACTACAAGTCCCATCATGCCTCTGCCTCTGGGTGTCATGCTTGTGGCTGTCAGAGTCTTGCTATGCCTCATGGGACTTGTAGTTCTGCAACATCTGGAGGTCCGCTAATTGCATATCCCTGCCCTAGAGAATAAAATAGTGGTAATAAATACAACACACTACAGCCACGCTTACAGTGATGGCATCTACACAAGCAGCTAGCACAATTCACTGGTAGCGAATAACTATAAAAAACACATATAAGTGCAGTGCTTTAAAAGCATGAAAAAGAGTCCTTATCAGTAGCTCAATAGAGGTTCAGAGTAAGGAGTCCCATTAGTGCAAAAAATGCTGCAGGAAATGCCACCGACTGCAATACACTGCACACACTGACCCTTACCACCAGGGGTGGACCACTACACACAGCAGTCAAATATGCTTAGTACAATTCTCAATCAGCAAGAACTGGTAGCAGCAATCTTCATAATGTAAAGGACTGCACCTCAGATGGACTTCAAAGCATGCAGGGTCCAGGAATAGGCAAAGAAACACTTCATTGTGTTGTATTAATGACATCCAATTTTAATAAAATCCTGATGCCCCTGATAACGTCTGTATGACGAAACGTGGCGGGTGGAGCTGGATCACGTGACATCACCGTACATGGAGGTCGGCCATCTTGATGGTTGGAAACATTCCTTTGTAATAGGGATTCACATGCAAGATTTTAACTGATGTTTGGTAAGTGTTTTTGCTGGATTATAATAAACTTGGATGTCGTTAATGCTGATTGGGAATTGTACTAAACGTATTTGACCGCTGTATGTAGTGGACCACCCCTGATGGTAAGGGTCAGTGTGTGCATTGGTGTCGGTGGAGGATTTGTCATGTTCTCAGTGTTTTTTGTTCGGAATCTGCACTTTTTGGACTCTTTACCCTGAACCTCAATTGGGCTACTGATAAGGACTCTTTTTCAAGCTTTAAAAGCGCTGAACTTATATGTGTTTTTTTTTTTTTTTTTTATAAAATAGTGGTAGTTCCAATTTTTTATGTCACAGGTTATTACCGCAAAGGTCTAGGAAACTCAAAATTTCAGTAAAAAACACACTAAAGTGAATTTTAGGGCAAAAACTACAATAAATTACCCACATTTTTTGGTAAAATATAAAAAACAAGGTTGCGTCAAGTAAATAGATACCCAACATGCCAAACCCTAAATTTGTGTGCACCTATGAAATGACAACAAACTTCAGTACCCTATATTTTCTAAACTGATAAATATATATATATATTTTTGGATATTTATTATAGCAAAAAGTAAAAAAAAACTGTTCTTTTTTTCAAAATTGTCAGTCTTTTTTTGTTTATAGCGCAAAAAATAAAAACTGCAGAGGTGATCAAATACCACCAAAAGAAATCTCTATTTGTGGGGAAAAAAAAGGACGTCAATTTTGTTTGGGTACAACGTCTCATGACTGCGCAATTGTCAGTAAAAACGGCGCAGTTCCGAATCGCAAAAAGTGCTCTGGTCAGGAAGGGGGCAAATCCTTCCGGGGCTGAAGTGGTTAAAAAACAAAATTATACTTTGCAATTACCTTTATGATGTACTGTATCTAGTGCACTATTACCAAGCTCCATGTTTTACCCCCCTCAATACTAGTGTATTACTCCATTACCTAAAATGCAGCACAAAGATACAATTACCTACTGTCTACTTTAAAAAAAGGGGTCATTTTGGGGGTGTTTGTTCTGTCCTGTTGATTTTATTTAATATATTTTATAAAAGAATGTAAGGGAAACAGTTTTTATTTTCCAAAATGGTTTGTGATACGATGATTCAGGAGGGTTTAGGACCCCAGACTACAGCAGTAGTGTTGCCTGTATCTCTGCTGGGGAGATTCACTGTCTCTATTTGTCACTGACCATTGACCATTGTCACTATAGAAAATTATGGAATTTCCCAATTTTTTTTTAAGTTGTCATGTGAACAGGAAGAGAGGGGAAATTTCCCAATGGGAAATCATATTCCGGTGATACCTGTCCAAAAACCTTGCTTTGAAGAGACCTTTCTTCCTGCTGTGTCCCATGGACAAGAAGAAAAGTGAAATCTCCAGAATGAGACTTATCTCTCTACACTATCCAAAAATTTTAAGAATAAAAAATGTGGTTTAAAATTCACTCTAATATATATTTATATCAAACAAGCAATATTTTTTCAACAACAATAACATTTTTATCCCTACTTCTGTTCCTTCGCCAATACAGAACAGAAAAAAATAGGGTTGGTGGCACTGAAAACATAAGGTTCATTAAGGGGGAGCTCCAATCTCTTCCAAAAAATGTAAAACTCAGCAGCTACAAATCCTGTAGCTGCTGACTTTTAATATAAGGGCACTTACCTGTCCAGGGATCCAGTGATGTCCTCACCTGAGTCGATTCTTCAATTGGGTCCAGACGCCGGCATCTTCAGCTTTGTGAATGGTCCTGCAGTCTTCTGGGACCTGTGATGTGTCCCAGAAGGCTGCGGGGGGTCAAAAGTGGGAGCGGGTACCTGTCAAAACCAGATACCCTCTGCCCCATCCCCCAAAAAGTTCTAAATGTGGCAGTGGAAGGGGTAGGATGCAAACATTCAGAATTTCCCTTTTTGAGTGAAGTTCTGCTTTAATTGCTTATAATACAATTATTAAAAAATAAAAGTGGAGATCGCGCACTGTGATCGCGCGCGCGCCGCCGGAGGCGCGCTCGCACGCTCACTGTGTTTGGGGAGGGCCAGGGAGCGGGTGCGGCGGACTCGATCTCCACCGGCTACCCGCGATGCCCCCCCCCAGAGTGAAAGAACGGAGGTCCGTGTAAGTAAACACGGATCTCCGTTCTGTGAGAGGGGGAAGGGAGTGATCACAGCCTTCCTCTACATGGAAGCTGTGACCACTTCCCTTCCCCTGCTAGGGCAGCCCACACACGCCCAGGGAACACAGTTAACCCTTAGAGCGCCCCCTGCAGGTTAACCCCTTCACTGCCAATGGCATTTACACAGTAATCAGTGCATTTTTATAGCACTGATCGCTGTATAAATGCCAATGGTCCCAAAAAAGTGTCAAAATGGTCCGACATGTCCGCCCCAATATCGCAGTACCGTTAAAAATCGCAGATTGCCGCCATTACTAGTAAAAATAAATAAATAAATAAAAACCCTAGAAATTAATTCTCATCGTCCGTAAACGCGGCCACTTTTGCGCAAACCAATCCATAAACGCCGATTGCGATTTTTTTAATCACAAATATGAGGAAGAATATAAATCAGCCAAAACCGATGAAAAAAAAATGTTTTTTTATATATTTTTTTGGATTTGTATTTTAGCAAAAAGTAAGAAATTTGTTTGTTTTTTTTTGCAAAATTGTCGCTCTTCTTTTGTTTATAGCGGCGATCAGAAATGATGCAGAGGGGATCAAATACCACCAAAAGAAAGCTCTATTTGTGGGAAAAAAAGGACGCAAATTTCATTTGGGTACAACGTCGCATGACTGCGCAATTGTCAGTTAAAGCGACGCAGCGCCGAATCGCAAAAAGGGCTCTGGTCCTAAAGGGGGAAATCCTTCCGGGGCTGAAGTGGTTAAGGAGGAGCTCCAATCTCTTCCAAAAAATGTAAAACTTAGCAGCTACAAATCCTGTAGCTGCTGACTTTTAATATAAGGGCACTTACCTGTCCAGGGATCCAGTGATGTCCTCACCCGAGTCGATTCTTCAATTTGGTCCAGACGCCGGCATCTTCAGCTCAGAATGGTACTGCAGTCTTCTGGGACCTGTGATGTGTCCCAGAAGGCTGCGGGGAGGGGAGGGTGGGGAGTGGTAGAGGTTACCTGTCAAAACCAGATACCCTCTGCCCCATCCCCCAAAAAGTGCTAAATGTGGCAGTGGAAGGGGTAGGGGGGAGGATGCAAACATTCTGAATTTCCCCTTTTGAGTGAAGTTCTGCTTTAATTGCTTACAATACAATTATTAAAAAATAAAAGTGTATATTAAAAGAAAGAAAAAGCTGATCTCTCATGAAAGGAAAAATCTCTTGTACGACCACCCAAATATTCAGGTAATGCAGGTTCACTCCAGAGATCCACAGATCTGTGAGACACCCAATAATACAAAGTGAAACAGTGAGATACTGGTCATAAAAACATTGTGCATGTGTGAAAACATTCGGGGGTGGAAACAAGGGATCTGACATATATTTGGGAACAAACAGTTTATTTGGAGCCTGTGGACTCTTATGTAAACGAGTGACAAAGTGAAACATAATAACCCACAGAGTGTCTAGACACCTAGAGACCTCACTTGGACGTAATGGACTTATAAACCCACCAGCATGTTCTCTAAAAAGGAAAGTACTCTCTAGTCGAAAAAGAAAGAAAATTATATGTGAAAATAAAAAATTATTAACATAACATTCGTTAATTTCGTCTTGAAGTGAGTTTTCCCCTTTAAGTCTTACAAACGTAGGAGGGGGGATGGGGAAGGTGACGGTGTAAATCGTGAAAAACCCCCTACCCCGTCTCCCATAGACCAAAACTGTCCATTGGAGATGGTGAGGGGTGGG
>BLSH010203912.1:16550-32540 GCA_018402905.1 Glandirana rugosa
GAATGCCCTCAGCAGCGCCTCTACCAGTGTGCACTTGTAGTCACGCATCTTCCTCTCACGCTCCAGTGAGGAAATTAAGGACGGCACATTGTCCTTGTAATGGGGATCCAGCAGGGTGGCCACCCAGTAATCAGAAGAAGTTACAATGTGGGCAACTCGGCTGTCGTTGCGCAGGCACTGCAGCATGTAGTCGGCCATGTGTGCCAGGCTGCCCAGAGGCAAAGACAAGCTGTCCTCTGTGGGAGGCATATCATCTGTGTCCTCTGTATCCCCACAGCCATGCTGCAGTGATGCCCACGAGCTGCGTTGGGTGCCACCCTGCTGCAATTCCTCTTCCTCATCTTCCTCGTCCTCCTCATCCTCCAGAACTGTGCCCTGGCTTGAATATTTTTGACCTGGCCTATGCTGGCGCAGGAACCCACCCTCCTAGCCACTTGCGAATGACTGGCCTGATAATCGTGGAAATGACCCCTCTTCCTCCTCCTCCTCCTCATCCTCCTGTGCCACATCCTCTTCCATCATGGCCCAAAGTGTTTTTTCAAGGAGACATAGAAGTGGTATAGTAACGCTGAGAACAGCATCATCGGCACTGGCCATGTTGGTGGAGTACTCAAAACACAGCAATACCCTACACAGGTCTCGCATGGAGGCCCACTCGTTGGTGGTGAAGTGTTGCTGTTCCGCAGAGCGACTGACCCATGTGTGCTGCAGCTGAAACTCCACTATTGCCTGCTGCTGCTCGCACAGTTTCTCCAGCATGTGCAAGGTGGAGTTCCACCTTGTGGGCACATCGCATATGAGGCGGTGTGCAAGAAGGCCGAAGTTCCGCTGCAGCGCAGACAGGCTAGCAGCAGCAGGGTGAGAACGCCGAAAGTGTGCACAGACGGCCCACACTTTATGCAGCAGCTCTGACATATCCGGGTAGTTTTTTAAAAAATTCTGTACCACCAAATTCAGCACATGCGCCAGGCAAGGGATGTGCATCAAACCGGCTCGGCCCAGAGCCGCTACGAGATTTCGGCCATTGTCGCACACCACCAGGCCAGGCTTGAGGCTCAGTGGCAATAACCACTCATTGGTCTGTTGTTCAATGTCCGTCCACAGCTCCTGCGCAGTGTGGGGTTTATCCCCCAAACATATCAGTTTTAAAACAGCCTGCTGTCGTTTACCCCTGGATGTGCTTATGTTGGTGGTGAAGGTGTTACGCTGATTGGATGAGTGGGTGGTTGAGGAGGAGGAAGCGCAGTAGGAGGCAACAGGAGGCAAAGAGAAATGCCCTGCAATCCTCGGTGGTGGAAGGACATGCGGCAAATGGCTAGCCGGCTCAGGCCCACCCACCACTACATTTGCCCAGTGTGCAGTTAGCGAGATATAGAGCCCCTGCCCATGCTTACTGGTCCATGTATCAGTGGTTATGTGGACTTTGCCACTGATGGCATTGCGCAGTGCACACTTGATTTTGTCCCCGACTTGTTTGTGCAAGGAAGGCATGGCTCGCCTGGAAAAGTAGTGGCGGCTGGGTACCACGTACTGTGGGACAGCCACCGCCATCAGGTTTTTGAAACTGTCCGTGTCCACCAGACTGAATGACAGCATTTCAAAGGCCAGGAATTTTGAAATGCTGGCATTCAGGGCCAGGGATCGCGGGTGGGTAGGGGACTACTTCCTCTTTCTCTCCAGTGTTTGGGAGATGGACAGCTGTAAGCTTCCATGGGACCATGTGGAAATGCTTGGGGATGGTGGCGGACACGGTGGCATTGCTGTCATATCGTCTGTTTGCTGGGCGGCAGGTGACACTGTCACTGTAGAGGTGGAGGAAGAGGCTGAGGCAGCAGCAGAAGAGGAAGCAGGAGGAGGCCGAGACCTTTCTTGGATTTTGAGGTAATTATTCCAATACAGCTTGTGCCTTGAATTTAGATGCCTGGTCTTGGGGGTTGTGCTCAAGTTGAGAACATTTATGCCCCGGCTCAGGCTATCATTGCACAGCTTGCAAACCACTCGTGTCTTGTCGTCAGCACATTGTCTGAAGAACTGCCACGCGGGGGAATGCCTTTGAGCTGCCTTTGGTGTGCTAGGTCCCTGGGTGCGGTGGGTAGTAGCAGGCCTACTGTCTAGGGGACGCTCGCTCCGCTTTTGCAACCTGCTTCCTCTTTTGCTGTGCTGGTGTCTTTGTGCGACCACCACGTCTTCCTCCAAACTCCACACGTTACTCGCATGACCCTCATTCCATGTGGGGTCTAGGACCTCATCATCCTCCACATCATCTTCCACTCACCCTTCACCACTGCCCTCCTTGTCAGTCTGCACACTGAAGCAAGCTGCAGCAGTTGGCACCTGTGTTTCATCATCATCAGAAATGTGCTGCGCTTATGTTTCCATGTCCTCATCCTGCAATAGAAGTGGTTGGGCATCGGTGCGCTCAATGTCTTCCACTTCTGGGGCAGCGCTATGTGGATGGCCCACAGAAAGCACACCAGGAGAGTCATCAAAAAGCATAAGAGTCTCTTGCAGGACTTGGGGCTCAGACTGCTTGGCTAATTTACAAGGGGCTGAGGTGAAAGACAGATGGCCATGGGGTTCAGGTGCCAACTCTGAGCTTTCATCAAGGGACCGGGAGGAACTGGAGGCATTGTCAGCCACCCAATCTACTATCGCCTGTACTTGTTCTGGCCTCACCAATCGTTGAGGGGCATTCTGGCCTACCATATACCGGTGAAGGTTCTGTTGGCTACCTGAGGAAGGTGTTTCCCTTGTGAGTGCAGCTGGCACACCTCGACCACGTCCTCTCCTTCCAACAGGAGGTTCACCAACACCACCAACACTAGCATCACCAGCAGCACCATGACCACGTCCCTTATTTGCTCTCCTCATTGGGCCCACAAATGTACTATGTAGCCCTATGTAAGTATTTATTGATACCAATTAATACCTTTTTTTTTAAAAAACACCAACGTAGCCGGACTTTTTATTTTGGTGCAAGAAATGCACTGCTCACACCAACAGCTGGAAGCTCTCCCTTTAGAACAGGAGATGATTGAACAATAAATAATCTGTCGCTTACAGCAACAGCTGGAACCTGGCCCTATAGGAGTAGGCAATGGTTTTTGAACAATAATCTGTCCCTCTAAGCAACAGCTGGAAACTCTCCCTTTAGAACTAGGAGATGATTTTTGAACTATAATGTGTCACTTACAGCAACAGCTGGCCCTATAGGAGTAGGCAATGATTTTTGAACAATAATCTGTCCCTCTAAGCAGAAGCCTCTACCTAGTGCAGTCAGATCACTCAAAGCAGCAGTATGTGAAATCTCAAATTACTCCCACAATCTGATCGTTGTGTACGATCGCACAATCTGATCGTTGTGTTAGGCAGGGTTTGATCTGCAATGTGTCACTCAAAGCAGCAGTATGTGCAATCTCAAATTACTCCAACAATCTGATCGTTGTGCACAATCGTAGCGATCGTTGTGTTATGCAGAGTTTGATCTTTGATTTTGTAGCTGCTGACTTTTAATAGGGTTTAACCCCTCTTTAAAGCCTTTCTGTCTCCATGAAAAAGAGATGCCACCTATATCTTAGTAAAAGGTCTATCCTGTTAGTTTGTGTGCATTTTGTTATCACTATTCAAGATTTTAGTGTCAAACTGTTTAATAACTCATAGATCCATTACCTTGCATTAGAATTATTCATGCAGAAGATTGATTGCATGGAGAGAGTTAAAAAAGAATGTAAACATCCCTTGAAAGCCTGGGGGATATGAGAGAGAGAGATTATTGATTTGAGTCTCTCCAAGACCATAATGGTTCTGATATCCATGCTTGGTCTCTAAACTTGCCACAATCACTAAGCATAATTACATTTATATTATTAACTCTGCATGGTTATGTAGGTTTAGAGCTTTTTGTTAAGGCTAAACATGCCTAGGGATATTAAATTAGCGTGCAACTGATGACCCCTCACATTTAATTCAAGAGAGGGGAGGCGAGCAACTGTAATTTAATCCCAAACAATATATTAATTGATGCCTGAAATTCAATATCTTTATTTGGGATTGAGGCAATGACTGGGGATATACTTCATATTTTACTTTTCAGGTTGATATAAATTCTTCTCTTGTATACGTGTGTCTTTTATTGCCTTTTGTAATGTATATGTATAATATGTAAATTGCCTACAGGTTAATGCTGGGAACACACTGACAAATCCATGCATCCACACAAGCAAAGGTAATGCAGCAATCTCTCCCACTTACACATAGTATTATGACACCCCCTGCCAAAATACACTGATCAGCGCTTGCACTATTGGATGCATGCACTGATCGAATCCTGGTTTTCCAGCAGGACTGTTCGAACGGACAGCTGTACATACGGACCAAAAGTCAGTCAGGTCCTGCTCAACCACACAATTTCTGGCCCATGAGTTTCCTGATTTAGCTAACCTCTGGAAAAAACAGAGCTGTGTGCTAGCCTGTTATCTGCTGAACTGCAATTATCTGACTAGAAATATCAGGAATGTGAGTCTCTCACAAGTGAACAACAATGAGCGATGGTAGCCTATGGAAGTGTGGGTGTTTTTCTGCATTAAAGTAAGTGGATTCATGTAACTGGACAACATGTTGGTAATTTTTTAGAATCCAAATCTTTCTTTTTACTGTATTTCTCATGATACATGTATTTCTCATAATACATGATACAATCAGTCCAGATTTATGTGCTTGCCTTTCTCTTTTATTATTGCAGTCAGTAGAGATGGTCCCCCAGTTCGAGTCAAACACATGTTCAACTCGAACATCAGGGGTTCGCTGAATCCCAAACATTATGGGGCGTTCGTGAGAAATTTGAGCACACCATAATGCATACAAATTGTGGGGAAATGCTGCTCGCTGATTGGCCAAAGCATGCACATGACCTGCATGCTTTGGCCAATCACAGCATGCTCTGCTGTGAGAGCCATGATTGGCCAAAGGCAGGGTGCGAGACAGATTAGCTAGTGTAGGCAGTTCAGTGTAGAGTGCGATCTGTATACAGTTAGTGCAGTGTCAGACAATTTAGACTATATACAGGCAGTGCAGGCAGTGTAAGAATATATGTATACAGCCTGGTATATATATATAAAATACACTGCATTCAGTGTAGACCATATACAGCTTATTCCATAATACATCCCAAAGAGGGATAAAAGTAGAGTTGAGCGAACACCTGGATGTTCGGGTTTGGCCGAACTTCTCGGAAACGTTCGGGTTCGGTACCAAACGTTACCCGAACTTAACCCCGAACCCCATTGAAGTCAATGGGGACCCAAACTTTTTGGCACAAAAGTGGCTGTAAAAAAGCCCTGGAAAGTGCTAGAGGGCTGCAAAAAGAAGAAAATGGGAAATGTTATTAGATCTGCAATCTGTCCCTCAAAGCAGTAGTAATCTCTACCTAGTCCAGTATCAGATCGTTCTGTAATCAGATCGTTCTGCAATGCAGGATGAGCTTTTGTTCTGTAATGCAGGATGAGCTTTTGTTCTGTAATGCAGGATGAGAGATTGTTCTGTAATCAGATCATTCTGTAATGCAGGATGAAATGTTATTAGATTTGCAATCTGTCCCTCAAAGCAGTAGTAGTAATTTCTACCTAGTTATTAGATCTGCAATCTGTCCCTCACAATCTGTCCCTCACAGCGCCGGCAGCACCCTCTCCCTACACTAATCTGAGAGCATGTGACATGCAGCACTGTGACTCCAGCCTCATATAGAGGCTGGGTCACATGATGCACTGGCCAATCACAGCCATGCCATTAGTTGGCATGGCTGTGATGGCTTTTAGGGAAAACCAGTGAAACGCTTGTTGATTGGCTGCCCTGCAGCTATTCAACATGCGTGATAAAATACCAGAACCCGAACCCGGACTTTTTCTCAAATGTTCGGGTTCGGGACACGGACACCCGAAAGTTCGGTACGGACCCGAACTTTACAGTTCGGGTTCGCTCAACACTAGATAAAAGATATCTTTCCACTATGTTGAGGTGAGAGGCCAATATAGTTGGTGGAGGATAAGAATCTGACACGTGTGATGTGATTCCTTAAACACGATCAGTGTCTTCACTCTCAGTGCTTTCCACCTATGGATCTATTTTCTTATGCTTATTTGCCTGTTGAAGGAGAAAAGTGATGGACTATTGATGCAATATATTCCACTTTGCTGCTTAAATATTTTTCACAAATATATTTCACTAAATGGGTACAGCAGTAATATGGGATGTGTGAGTTTTGTGTGTGTGAGAGGGATTGGGTATCAGAATGAAAATCATAAATTGCGATATAGGAGTTTAAATGGGGCTAATGGTACGCACGAGAAAGTGGGTAAAGTCATACACAATTTTTCACTAGTAAGGTATAGTATTTCAGACCCTTTGGCAAAGTTGTACCACCGGGGTGCTTCTCTTATTGTTCCTCGAACGATGCAGTTGAGTAGATTAGAAACAGGCTCATGGAATGTTAGGGGCCTGGGGAATACAGTGAAAAGTCAAGCAGTGATCTCCGGCATGGAAAGCAAGGGCGTGAAAATAATCTGTCTGCAGGAGACGCACTTCAGCCCAGAGTCTACCCCACAACTTGGGGGCAGAAGATATAAAACACAATTTCACTCCACCCACTCCTCGTATCCATGAGGAGTGAGTATTTTGTTTAATAATAAGGGGCGGTTCTCCCCCAGGCAGATTAGTATTGATAAGTCCGGGCGCTATGTTTTTCTGCATGGGGAAATAGAGAACAAGGAATTTATCCTTATTAATATATATATTCCCCCTCCATTTAACTCGGAGATATTGGACAAAGTTTTTGAATTTATAATGGATAAACTACACATCCCAATTTTTTGGTAGGTGACTTTAATATGGTGCTGGACGAAGGATTGGACAGACTGCCACCCAAGGATCGGAGGGGGGGGGGAATAGGAAACCGACTTACCCGGATATTGGCAGAATTGGGACTCTGTGACCTCTGGAGGGTAACCAATCCGGGGAAGCGACAATATTCATGCAACTCTGCCACGCACCGAACACTTTCCAGAATTGACTTAGCGATAGGCAATGAACACTCCCTGAGTATGATATACGATGTGGCATACCACCCCCGGGGCCTATCAGACCATTCCCCTGTGTTGGTGGAGATTAGCTTGGGGGAGAGGAGCCACAATAGAGACTGGAGGATTAATCCGCATTGGCTGGGGCTGTTGGGGGATACGGATGGGGTTGTAGGAGCTCTTACGGTGTTCGTAGAGACAAATGCGGATTCCGCTTCAATAGGTATAATTTGGGATACGTTAAAGGCCTACCTACGAGGCATCTTAATACAGAAGGTTAGTAAATTGAAGAAGGACTCTGAAAAATGGCAGGAGAGTGTAAAAAAAGAGGTCAAAAAAGCAGAAAAACAATATATTGAGAATCCGGACCCAGCCAGATATGGACATCTAGTGGATATGCAACAGGCTTACAAATCCTCGGTTATGAAGAATGAGGAAAATAAGAGATTATTTCAAAGGCATAATGCCTTTGTGGAGGGTGAAAGGGTGGGGCGTGCTCTGGCTTTTCTAATAAAATCAAACTCCTCGGTTATAGGGGTGCCCATAATAAAAACGTCAGATGGGAGGTTGAACTCATCAATAATAGGAGTCACTGAAGCCTTTAGAGAGTACTATGAGGGATTATATCAATCTTTGAATAAGATTTTCAAGACGCAGATTAGGTCAAACCCTGTACAATGTGTCCTGGGTTGTGGACAGATTGGGGAAAATGGAGGTCGACTCCCGGCCGCCATATTGAGCTGCCTATTCCAGGCGAGGAAATTGATCGCCCGGAAGTGGCAATCAAGAGCCCCCCCGACCAAGGAGGAATGGTTAAATTCTGTAGATGAGGCCATGTGGATGGAGAAGAGCACGTTTATAAAAAGGAGCAATTTGAATGGATTTACGAAAAAATGGAGGTTATGGCTTTTAGATAAAGGGTACCCGATATAGTGGCTTGGAGAATGTTTGATATAGGAGGCTACCTGGGAGGTAAAGAGACACTGTAGAAGGGAAAACAGGTGATATGTCTAAGATATGAGGACCTTGACAAAAAGATGAGATTGGTTGGTAAAAAGTGAGTCTCTTATTAACTTCATCTATAAATATGAAGTGAATGGGAAGATAGATGGAATCTTTCGGGACCTGTTATGGAAGGGGCGGGTGGCGAGAATCCGGTTGGGTACCTTGCAGCTTCCGCTAGATAAGGGGGTATGGATCTGCCACACCCTAGGAACTACTACCTGGCGGCACAGCTGCAACACCTGGCGGGTTGCAGGATGAGGGAAGGTCTTCATCCGAATGGTCGCCTTATGCTTGAGTCCACCCCTCATGGAACGGTTCTGGAGGCGGTAGAGGCCAACTCATTCAACGCGGATACCCCAACATTTAAAACGATAGTCAGGGTCTGGAAGACAGTTAAGGAGTACATGGGAGCCAGAGGGGCTGTGTCAGCGACCTCCCCCCTATGCAATAACAGGAATTTAAAAGAGATGTGTGGGCTTGGAATAATTAAGGACTGGGAAGGTCGAGGTATCACACAATTGGTCCAACTGTTCGATGGGGGAAATCTGAAAACCTTCTTGAAACTTAGGGAGGAGTTTGGTATCTCGGAACGATCATATTTCGGTTATTTGCAAGTCAGACATGCATTAAATGCACAGTTTAAAAATCGCCTGGTGGAATGGGGTGAGGTGACCCTGTTGCAAAAAGTGATTGACTCTACCTCACGGAAGGGATTGATCTCCACACTGTATAAAGGACTGAATGCAGGTAGAGAGAGGGAGGGGGAGCTTGGGAGTAAGAAGAAGTGGGAAGAGGATTTTGGTCCAATCTCTCCAACGCAGTGGAGATTGATTTTGGACTCTTGTAACTTAGTTTCGATGGCACCATCACAGAGGATGTCCCACCTATTTCTCCTGCATAGAGTTTACTATACTCCCCAGAGATTATTCAGCTTTGGGAAGAGACAAAATGATAACTGTCCCAGATGTCAGCAACTTGGGGATCTCGTCCATATGTTTTGGAGATGTCCAAAACTGAAGAGATACTGGGAAGAAGTGCTCAGCTCTTTGAATAAGATTTTCAAGACGCAGATTAGGTCGAACCCTGTACAATGTGTCCTGGGTTGTGGACAGATTGGGGAAAATAGAGGTCGACTCCCGACCGCCATATTGAGCTGCCTATTCCAGGCGAGGAAATTGATCGCCCGGAAGTGGCAATCAAGAGCCCCCCCGACCAAGGAGGAATGGTTAAATTCTGTAGATGAGGCCATGTGGATGGAGAAGAGCACGCTTATAAAAAGGAGTAATTTGAATGGATTTACGAAAAAATGGAGGTTATGGCTTTTAGATAAAGGGTACCCGATATAGTGGCTTGGAGAATGTTTGATATAGGAGGCTACCTGGGAGGTAAAGAGACACTGTAGAAGGGAAAACAGGTGATATGTCTAAGATATGAGGACCTTGACAAAAAGATGAGATTGGTTGGTGAAAAGTGAGTCTCTTATTGACTTCATCTATAAATATGAAGTGAATGGGAAGATGGGATGTATGATCAGTGTGTATGGGGAAGGATGATTGCTTGGAGGGTTTGTCGTAGTTGGAACTGCTCGTGGGAGGGATGATGATTGTTTTATGTTTTGTATTGGTGGTGTATTCTATGCCAGTTTATTACTTGGTCATTCCCGGACCCCCCTATATGTTGAGGAAATAAAGTGTATAGATTTTAAGAGGGGGGGAAATCTGGGAAAAGTAAGGACCACCACAATGATGTAATTGACCTGGAGGTTAGTATGAGCCGCAGGCTGAATATTCTTCCTCCTGAGATAATTTACTGACGTGGAAAAAAAAAAAAATTTCACTGTTTTTTTTTTTTTTTTTTGGGTTTGTTTATTGTTTGTACTATTGTTTGCCTTTGCCCATACATGTGGATATATGAATGCACTATTTTTGCACTTTATTCATTACTATCATTACTTAGCACAGGTTGGGAGGGATTGAATATACTGTGTAGGTATATGATTAGAACTTTTTTTCATGTACTAATTTTGCACTAATATGAGCACTTTAGTATAAGTATATATATTTGGAATATAGCGCTGCACTTATTATCTGATTCTATATTGATTTGAGGGAAGTGAAATCACTTATTGTGTGTCAGCAGCTTAGAATTAGTTATTTACACCCTATTTGCGCTGATTGTGTTTGTAATCAATATATATATACAGCGTGGTATATATATATATATATATATAAAATACACTGCATTCCTGTATTCAGTGTAGACAATATACAGCTTATTCAGTGTGTAGTATATAGATTCCATTCAGGCAGTTTAAGAATATATATGTACCTTCCATAGTATATATATATATATATATATATATTACTATGCCTTTAGTGTAGACTATATACAGCTCATTCAGTGTATAGTATATAGAGTCTGTTCTGGCAGTGTAAGAAATAAGAATATATATATACAGTATAGTTACAGTGTTCTGCCACCACCAACACCCAAGTTCCAATTTTTTCTGCGCCTGTTTACCTGGGGCATATCATTACAATTTTTTAAATAATTTACAACAGCAGGGCCCATTCCTGCACCCAACAAGAGTAATTGTGAGTAGAGTTGAGCGGACACCTGGATGTTCGGGTTCGGCCAAATTTCGCGAAATAGTTCGAGTTCGGCACCGAACTTGACCCGAACTTGACCCTGGACTCCGAACCCCATTGAAGTCAATGGTGGCCCGAACTTTTGAGCACAAAAAAAGCCCTAAAAAAGTCCTGGAAAGGGCTAGAGGGCTCCAAAAGGAAGCAAAATGGGGATAAGAGTAGGACAAGTGCCCTGCAAACAAATGTGGATAGGAAAATAACTTAAAATTACATAAAAAAAATAAAAATTGGAGGAGGAGGTGGATGTGGAGTAGGAGCCTAGAGGTTCAGGAGGCGGTGAACATGGGAGTGTAGGTGGAAGTGGCAGTGGAGGAGGAGGCCAACACTGTTTTTTGTTTGTTTGTTTTTTTTTCTAATTGGGGTAGCCCCCAAAATATTGAGACATATTCAAAAAAAAAAGTATACCAATGGCTGTGTGAGGCCAGTCTAAATGTCTATTCTGCACAAGGTACAGGAAAGTCTTGTGGGATTCATGCCTGGTTCATTTTAATAAACGCTAGCTTGTCCACGTTGGCTGTGGACAGGTGGCTGCGCTTGTCTGTGATAACGCCCCCTGCCGTGCTAAACACACGTTCAGACAATACATTGACTGCAGGGCAGGCCAGCACCTCCAAGGCATAAAGGGCAAGCTCAGGCCATGTGCCCGATTTGGAGACCCAGAAGTTGAATGGGGCAGACCCATCAGTCAGTACGTGTAGGCGTGTGCACACATACTGTTCCACCATGTTGCTGAAATGCTGCCTCCTGCTAAGATGTTGCCTATCAGCTGGTGGTGCTGTTTGTGGTGGCGTGCCTCTGACAAAGCTTTTCCACATTTCGGCCATGCTAACCCTGCCTTCTGAGGTGCTGGTGGTGCCACAGCTGCGTTGGTGTCCTCTTCCTCCTCATCCTCCTCTGAATTGTGCTTGCACTGAGCCCCTGGAGTCATTTGGGAATGCCCTCAGCAGCGCATCTACCTAGGGGGTGTATCATCTGTGTCCTCCGTATCCCCCCAGTCACGCTCCAGTGATGCCCACAAGCTGCGTTGGGTGCCACCCTGCTGTGAACACGGTTCCTCCTCCTCCTCATCATCATCATCCTCGTCCTCCTCATCCTCCACAACTGTGCCCTGGCTAGAATTTTTCTTACCTGGCCTATGCTGGTGCAGGAACCCACCCTCCGAGCCATTTGTGAATGACTGGCCTGATAACCGTGGAAATGACCCCTCTTCCTCCTCCTGTGCCATATCCTCTTCCATCATCGCCTGAAGTGTTTTTTCAAGCAGACATAGAAGTGGGATAGTAACGCTGAAAACAGCCTGATTGGCACTGGCCATGTTGGTGGAGTACTCGAAACACCGCAATATGGTACACAGGTCTCGCATGGAGGCCCACTCGTTGGTGGTAAAGTGGTGCTGTTCCGCAGAGCGACTGACACATGCGTGCTGCAGCTGAAACTCTACTATTGCCTGCTGCTGCACGCAAAGTCTCTCCAGCATGTGCAAGGTGGAGTTCCACCTTGTGGGCACATCGCATAGGAGGCGGTGAGTAGGAAGGCCGAAGTTCCGCTGCAGCGCAGACAGGCGAGCAGCAGCAGGGTGAGAACGCCGAAAGCGTGCACAGACAGCCCGCACCTTCTGCAGCAGCTCTGACATATCCGGGTAGTTTTTTTTAGAAATTTCTGCACCACCAAATTCAGCACATGCGCCAGGCAAGGGATGTGTGTCCAACCGGCTAAGCCCAGAGCTGCTACAAGATTTCACCCATTATTGCACACCACCAGGCCAGGCTTGAGGCTCAGTGGCAACACCCACTCATCGGTCTGTTGTTCAATGCCCATCCACAGCTGCAGCACAGTGTGGGGTTTATCCCCCTAGCATATCAGTTTTAAAACAGCCTGCTGTTGTTTTCCCCTGGATGTGCTGAAGTTGGTGGTGAAGGTGCTACGCTGACCAGATGATGAGGTGGTAGAGGAGGAGGAAGCGGAGTAGGAGGAGGAGGAGGCAACAGGAGGCCAAGAGAAATGCCCTACAATCCTTGGTGGTGGAAGGACATGCGCCAAACGGCTAGCCGCCTCAGGCCCACCTGCCACTACATTTGCCCAGTGTGCAGTTAGCGAGATATAGCTTCCCTGCTCGTGTTTAAAGGTCCACGCATCAGTGGTTATGTGGACCTTGCACAGATGGCGTTGCGCAGTGCACACTTGATCTTGTCCCAGACTTGTTTGTGAAGGGAAGGCTCGTCTGGAAAAGTAGTGGCGGCTGGGAACCACGTACTGTGGGATAGCCACCGCCATCAGGTTTTTAAAACTGTCCATGTCCACCAGACAGAATGAAAGCATTTCAAAGGCCAGGAATTTTGAAATGCTGGCATTCAGGGCCAGGGATCGTGGGTGGGTATTATTGATAATTATTGATAATAAAAAAAAGAATAAATTATTATTCTTTTTTTTTTAAACTTTTTATTTTTGTGCAAGAAATGCACCGCTAACCGTAAATGTAGTATTTAGAATTTTTTTTCTTTTTTAAACCAGCAATGTAGATGCACTTTTTATTTTTGCGCAAGAAATGCACAGCAAGGTGCAAATGTACTATGTAGCAATATTTCTTAATACTAAAAAAAAAAAAGAATAATAAATTATTATTCTTTTTTTTGAAAACAGTAACGTAGACACACTTTTTATTTTTGTGCAAGACATGCACCAGTCACACCAGCAGCAGGAACCTCTCCCTACACCAGTATGAGATGATTTTAGAACGATGATCTGTCCCTCACAGCACCGACAGGAACCTGTCCCTACTGCAGTATGAGATGATTTTAGAACGATAATCTGTCCCTCACAGCACCGACAGTAACCTCTCCCTACACCAGTATGAGATGATTTTAGAACGATAATCTGTCCCTCACAGCACCGACAGGAAAATGTCCTTACTGCAGTATGAGATGATTTTAGAACGATAATCTGTCCCTCACAGCACCACCAGGAATCTGTCCCTACTGCAGCATGAGATGATTTTAGAACGATAATCTGTCCCTCACAGCACCGACAGGAATCTCTCCCTACAACAGTATGAGATGATTTTAGAACAATAATCTGTCCCTCACAGCAACATCAGGAACGTGTCCCTACTGCAGTATGAGATGATTTTAGAACGATAATCTGCCCCTCACAGCACCAACAGAAACCTGTCCCTACTGCAGTATGAGAGGATTTTAGAACGATAATCTTTCCCTCAGAGCACCGACAGGAACCAGTCCCTACTGCAGTATGAGATGATTTTAGAACAATAATGCCCGATGACCTTGTGCCCGCTGGTCCTGTGCCTGATGACCTGGTGCCCGCTGATCCTGTGCCTGATGATCCTGTGCCCGATGACCTGGTGCCCGCTGATCCTGTGCCTTATGACCTGGTGCCCGCTGATCCTGTGCCTTATGACCCAGTGCCCACTGATCCTGTGCCCGCTGACCTGGTGCCCGCTGATCCTGTGCCTGCAGATGCTGTGCCCGATGACCCGATGTCTGCTGATCCTGTGTCCGCTGTCCAGCCTGCTGTTTTGGTGCCTGCTGTCCAGTGTAGCTGGCACAAATCGACCACGTCCTCTACTTGTAACAGGAACTTCACCAACAAATCCAATACCAGCAGCACCAGCAGCACCACGGCCACGTCCCTTATTTTACACTCTCCTCATTCTGGATGCAAGTGTCCTATGTAGCAATATTTATTAATAATAAAAAAAGAATAAATTATTATTCTTTTTTTTTAAACTTTTTATTTTTGTGCAAGAAATGCACCGCTAACCGTAAATGTAGTATTTAGAATTTTTTTTCTTTTTTAAACCAGCAATGTAGATGCACTTTTTATTTTTGCGCAAGAAATGCACAGCAAGGTGCAAATGTACTATGTAGCAATATTTTTTAATACTAAAAAAAAAAAGAATAATAAATTATTATTCTTTTTTTTGAAAACAGTAACGTAGACACACTTTTTATTTTTGTGCAAGACATGCACCAGTCACACCAGCAGCAGGAACCTCTCCCTACACCAGTATGAGATGATTTTAGAATGATAATCTGTCCCTCACAGCACCGACAGGAACCTCTCCCTACATCAGTATGAGATGATTTTTGAACGATAATCTGTCCCTCACAGCAACGACAGGAACGTGTCCCTACTGCAGTATGAGATGATTTTAGAACGATGATATGTCCCTCACAGCACCAACAGGAACCTGTCCCTACTGCAGTATGACATGATTTTAGAATGGTAATCTGTCCCTCACAGCACTGACAGGAACCTCTCCCTACTGCAGTATGAGATGATTTTAGAACGATAATCTTTCCCTCAGAGCACCGACAGGAACCAGTCCCTACTTAAGTATGAGATGATTTTAGAACAGTAATGCCCGATGACCTTGTGCCCGCTGGTCCTGTGCCTGATGATCTGGTGCCCGATGACCCGGTGCCTGCTGATCCTGTGCCTTATGACCCAGTGCCCACTGATCCTGTGCCCGCTGACCTGGTGCCCGCTGACCTGGTGCCCACTGATCCTGTGCCTGCAGATGCTGTGCCCGATGACCCGATGTCTGCTGATCCTGTGTCCACTGTCCAGCCTGCTGTTTTGGTGCCTGCTGTCCAGCCTGATGTTTGGGTGCCTGCAGTCCAGCCTGGTGTTCTGATGCCCGCTGTCCAGCCTGGTGTACCGGCACCCACTGTCGAGTCTGATCTGGTTCCTGACTCCCAGCCTGCTGTTCTGGCGCCTGCTTTCCAACCTTCTGATCCTGTGTCCTCTGTTCAGTCTGCTGAACCTGTACCCACTGGCCAGCCGGATGTGCCCAAGTTTGTGAATGACCCATGGTACCCCAACATTGAGGTACCTAAGCTGTTACCAGACCCAGGCGGTAGAATTCCTGGAATCTTTCTGGATCCCGGCAGGTCCACTACGAACTAACGTCCTCTACTATAGTCCAGGACTGACACTTATCTGTGGACGACCACCTGTGACCTTGACGTCGGGGATCCAGACCCCCGATGTCACGGTGGTTGACCACTTTCGCAAGGATTGGCATGGGGGGGAGCTTCCTCGTTGGAGGTCTACGAGGTTGGTCGGTATCGTTGTTCTCAGAGCTTACTGTCACAGAATGCTCAGGTTCCTTACGGTCCAAGGTCTAGTCTCCAGGACGACGGCCCTAGGTCTTTCTAAGGTCCTTAAGATGGCGGACCCAGACCATTGTCGAATCCATGGAGTTACAACCCCATGGTACCCAGTAAGTGTTTGAACCCGTGTAGGCC
>BLSH010203912.1:47290-61598 GCA_018402905.1 Glandirana rugosa
GACCACCGGGACATATGACGAGAGACCACCGGGCAGTATACAGGGCCACCAGAGAGCAGTATACAGGGCCACCAGGGAGCAGTATACAGGGCCACCAGTGAGCAGTATACAGGGCCACCAGAGCAGTATACAGGGCCACCAGAGCGCAGTATACAGGGCCACCAGTGGGCAGTATACAGGGCCACCAAAGCAGTATACAGGGCCACCAGAGAGCAGTATACAGGGCCATCAGAGCAGTATACAGGGCCACCAGAGCGCAGTATACAGGGCCACCAGAGAGCGGTATACAGGGCCACCAGTGAGCGGTATACAGGGCCACCAGGGAGTGGTATACAGGGCCACCAGGGAGCGGTATACAGGGCCACCAGGGAGCGGTATACAGGGCCACCAGGGAGCGGTATACAGGGCCACCAGGGAGCGGTATACAGGGCCACCAGGGAGCGGTATACAGGGCCACCAAGGAGCGGTATACAACTACCCCCCACCCAGCCACCCCCCTCGCCCCCCCTCGCCTCCGGCGTGGGTGCCGGGCGGCACTATCCTGACACCACACACCCCCTGCACTTACTATGTGTAGAGCGGCGGTGTGTGGAGACGGCGGATGGATGTTCCGCTCCTCGGGTTTCCTGTTCTTTGCCAAAGCGCCTAGGCATCCAATAGGATCGCCTGGCGCTTTGGGCAATCAGGAAAAAGATCTAATTTTAGCTAGGTGAGGGATGCCTGGGTTTGGCGCCCCCCCTGGCCTGGCGCCGTAAGGCAGCTGCCTAAGCTGCCTTATGGTGGCGCCGGCCCTAAGTTTGGACATATAGAGGAACCGGTTATAATGGCAACGGCAGATGTAGCCTCATTGTATACTATCACTGAGCATTACCAAGCATGCGAAGCAGTGAAATGGGCACTTAGACAACACTCTGACCTACCATGTAAACAAAGAAAATACAATCTCCCACAGACAATTAAAAAACATCCACTGATCTACCCGACGTTACAGTGCTTCAGAGAAGCTTGTAATAAAGAGAACATATCGACTACCCCAGGACCCCCAAATTCTGCCTGACCAGACCGCTCACGCCATTTTAAACACTGTAAACTCAAAGTTCTCCTCAACGACATACGATCTCCACAATACACTCGATGCTGTTTGCCAACACCCCTCCCAACCTAGGAAAGGCATGTAAGGCCTGGGAGAGAGACGTACAAATGGACATCTCAGAAACCCAATGGGAGCTCATCTATACCTTGGCCCACAAAGGATCGCTTAATGTCACAGTCCAGGAAAATAACTACAAGACATTGACCAGATGGTACCGTACACCTGCGTTACTACACAAAATTAATCTGTCCGTCCCAGACACATGCTGGAGATGCCTGGGCGATGTGGGTACACTACTACACATATGGTGGTTATGCCCCAAAATCTGACCCTTCTGGGCTAAGGTTAGAGAGATCACGGAGCAGGTCACTACCCTACAGATAGAGCTCTCACCCGCTCACTTAATACTTCACCATTTCCCAATCCCTACACACTCGTACTGTAAATCTCTCACCATGCACATGGTTAACTCTGCGAAACTGTGCATACCAAGACACTGGAAGTCTCAGCATGTGCCAAAAGTTTTGGAATGGTTCCAACGCATTAATAAAACAGCTGAAATGGAAGAACTAATTCACACAGCTAAAGACACACCTACCAAATATACCCGCACATGGGCATGCTGGCTACATTTTCTATCTACAGACAGTTATAAGGAACTAACAAGACCCACCTCTTTGAACACGCTAATCTGAGGTTATACCCTTCAGTAACTCTGGAACACACATACACCTATACTCCCTTATGCCTCGCCAACTCTATGAAGGGAGGTAATCCCGACCCCAAACAGGGACAGAAGTCGGGGGCTCCTCCTCAACACTCAAGGATGACGACCCAATAGGATATAGCCACCATTAACACGAAACGATTCCACCGTTTTTATTATCAAGACTCTAACCCTTACAACCCTTCTAGGCTGCCGTGGGGGCAGACAAGTCGAATAACCCCCCGTTTTTCCTTTTTTTTTTTTTTTTTTTCTTCTGCTTTCTCTCCCACCTCTGCATTCCTCCTGATCTCCCTCCTCCCATCCCTTCCTTTCGGGTTATCCCCCCTACCCCACCTTCCCTTACACAATGAGATATGCCGATTTACCTTCGATCTGGGACACTAAACATAAAATCACCCTAAAGTAAGCTTTTCTCGCTAAGGGAAAAGAGATAGATGACATTACAGACTCAGTTCACTCCTACATCTTAACACCCCAATCAAACGTCTAACAAGAGACTAACTCTAACTCCTTTAATATACATGAACTTAATTTGATCTACTCGGACAACTTGCGTTCTGAGGATGTGAGTTCAGGCGACTGCGAGACGTTCAGGTAATAACTGATATATTTGTTATCTTGTTAATTGACCATAAGTATACCGCTTTTCTCTCCTAAAATCTTGTTTGATCCTATTTGCCTACTGTATCATTATCTTCAGTTATTGTTGGATCCTAAGATATAAGGTCCCGATGTAAGACGCTACCTACCGGCGATATTTCATTACTCTGTACCACCTTTGTAACCCATTATTTCTAATAAAACTCTTATTGAAAAAAAAAAAAGAAAATACTTGATAAAATGCATAGATTTCAGTCTCAAAAATAATTATTTCTGGTACCAACAGGTATACTACCACCAGAAAACAGGTTTGGCAATGGGAGCAAAATTTGCCCCAAGCATTGTGAACTTATTTATGGCCCAATGGGAAGACAAAAGCATCTATACGAACACACCACGAGAATTAATGATGTACAAAAGATATATTGATCATATCATTATCCTATGGAAAGGCAGTAAAGAAAAACTTGTCCTGTTTCTAGACAAGCTCAACCAGAATGATAGAAACATAAGGCTGACATGGGACATCAATGAGAAGAAGATAACCTTCCTAGATCTATAAAAAATACAAACCGAAAACAAACTAACAACAAGGACATACTTCAAAGAGGTAGAACGTAACAGCTACCTTCTGCTAGGAAGTTGCCATCACAAAAACTGGCTCTATAATATACCAAAGGGACAACTGACAAGAATTAAAGGAAATTGTACAAATAACATAGATTTTATCGAACAAGCAAAAATCTTGGGAGAGAGATTTGTGAAAAAAGGATATGAAGATAAATACATAGAACAAATCAAACAAATTTCTCAGGTGGACAGGAAGACATTAATAACCAATGAGACAAGAAAAAATAACCAAATGGACCAAGTACCCATCATCTTAGACTACAATGTCCAATACAAGAAAGTAGAGAACATCAAACGACACTGGCATATATTACAAACAGATAGAGATCTGAATGAGATACTCCCACAGCAACCAAAGTTTGTATACAAAAAGGCCCCCACACTCACAGACAAGCTAGTGAAAAACGTGATAGATCCACCAAGAAAAAAATTCACATTCTTTACAGGCAAAGGATTTTACCCATGTAAAAGATGCTTTTCTTGCATCCGCACCAAACTCCCGAACCAAAGGAGACAAGACTTCACATCCACACAAACAGGAGTGACATATAAAATCAAAGACTTCGTAGGATGCAACACAGAAGGAGCAGTCTATGCCCCCGAATGTAGCTGTGGACTACAGTACATTGGGAGAACGAAGAGATTATTAAGAATAAGAATAAAAGAACATGTCCAAAACATAATCAAAGGCTCTGACAAACATCCTGTATCAAGAGATTTTGCAAAGGTGCATCACAGGGACCCAAGACAGCTACAATTTTGGGGTATCGAACCATATATAAGGCATTGGAGAGGGAGTCACAAGATAAGAAGCCTGAGCAAGCAAGAATCAAAATGGATTTTCCTTATGGATACCCTCAAATCGCATGGGTTGAATGCAGAATTTGACCTTAACTGTTTTAAAGCGACTTTTTAATGAGAGGCTCTGACTACATTAAGGCACAATTATGGATTGATCCCTGTTTTTATCACAGAGCACATTCACACACAGGATATATAGTTGCACTTTAGTGTTAGACACCTATATTTTAAATTTGGAAGCTTTTACTAACTTTTTACGTAATTAAGACGCAATACACTAACAGATTTGCATACAATCACTACACACGATTTTATATATAAAAAATCCGGCAGATCATCTTTTAGTCTTTTATTATTTTTGTATCCTCAAGAACTATGTGGAGAATAATGTTTTTCATGTATTGAAATGCGTTGCATGAAGTGAATAAAACAATCCGTATACATATAAAAATACCGAAATAGGAAAACAAATATAGGTATATAATTCAAAAGAAAATGGCATCAGTTGCTTCACTAAGGACTTCAAGAAAATGGCGCTGGTAGCTACAGTAATACACCTATTTGCACCAAACCATCACAAAAAGAAACCGTCCCCCAAAAATAACGTTTAAAATTACAATCAAGTGCCAGCCAAAGATTCAGACACACACCCGAAATAGATGCACACTGACACTTAGAGACACACAACAAAATCTAATGAGTGCGGTGTATGCACGGACCGAACGGACTACAAGAAAATGGCCGCCGTTCGTTCCCAGCATAACATGACAAAAAAATCACTGACAAAATGGTGGATACATTCGAAGGGATATAAAAAGACACCTCTACACGTCTCCTGCTATCCCCTTTGATGAAGTCACGAGGCACGTGACGTAACGCGTAGGGCGGCAGGAGAGGTGTACCCTTGATGTTACTGGAATGAGCTCGATGCTTGTGGAGTTTTGCATGCGACTTGTATTAAAAAGTGAGTGTTCCTGTTTTTATATCTAATAAATGCTTGTTAAAACGTTATTTGCACCAAGAGAGGTTTTGTTTGTTGTCCCCATATACCCCCCTGAGATGACCCCAGAAAAATAGCTGATGGTATGGAGCTTATATGAGTAGAGAAGGAAGCAAGAGGAAGGAATAGGAGACCGAGGACCCCTAGTGGTGGAACTGGTCCCTTACCACACAAAGATACCTTTATGTGCTTTTGTCTAGCACACTCCAGGCGAGAGGCTTGAGCACCTAGAAGTGATATCACAGATGAAAAGTCACCATATTATATGCCCTGCTAACATCACTTAAGCACCTATAAAGAAAGGCACAAGCTATTTTTAAGAAGAAAGCCGCAACCCAAAGGATTTGTTTTATGAATGCTCTTATAGACTATTAATACATACGTTTTACCCCCTTCTTATATCTGGACTTGCTAAATGTTCTATATGCATGATCTGATGTTGCACAACTTGGGTTGATTGATGTGGTATATGCTGGTCCAGCCTTGAGACGCATAACAATATACCACTAAGCAGTATTTATATATATTTTAAAATCATTTACTACACTTAGATCTTACTATCTTAGGATTTTACGCTTGTTATGCTTTTATTGCTATGGAATTTTAAATTATATACAAGTGTTAGCTTTCAAAAGACTCATTATGCCTCACAGATTATTTGTTGGGCAATTCCATTGTCCTGGTGCTCCAGGGCCTTCAAAATTGTAATAGGTCGTCATGACATTAGATGTGTGATTTATGTCCCTAGAATATCTGATGGTACTCCCTGCATGTTGAGCCTCTGTATGTGGCCAGGCTGTGAAAAAGTCTCAGACATGTGATATCGCCATACTCAGGAAGAGTAGCAGAATGTGTTTTGGGGTGTAATTTGTGGTATGCATATGCTGTGTGTGAGAAATAACCTGTTACAATGACAATTATGTGAAAAAAAAAAATCTTCATTTTGCAAAGAATTGTGGGAAAAAATTACAACTTCAAAAAATTCACCATGCCTCTTACTAAATACCTTGGAATGTCTACTTTCCAAAAAGGGGTAATTTGGAGTCTCAAAAAATGAGATAGGCCGTCAGTATATCAGGTGTGATCAATTTTCAATGATTGGCACCATAGCTTGTAGACTCTATAACTTACACAAGGACCAAATAATATACACTTATTTGGGTTATTTTTACCAAAGATAGGTCACAGTATAAATTTTGGCCAAAATTTACAAAGAAAAATTACTAATTTGCAAAATTGTATGACAGAAACAAAATTTTCAATCTTTTTTTATTTATAGCACAAAAAAATAAAAAACCCCTAGTGAATAAATACCACCAAAAGAAAGCTCTATTTGTGTGAAAAAAAGGACGCAAATTTCATATGGGTACAGTGTTGCATGACTGAGTAATTGCCATTCAAAGTGTGATAGCGCTGAAAGCTGAAAAATGGTCTGGACAGGAAGGGAGTTTTCGTGCCCAGTACTGATGTGGTTAAAGGAGCCATTTTTTTTTTTTTGCAAGTGTTATTTTTTCTTTTTATTACATTTTAGTGTAAATATGAGATCTGAGGTCATGCTTTTTTCTATTACAAGGAATGTTTGCATTCCTTGTAATAGGAATAAAAGTGACCCATTTTTTTAACTGGACAGTGTAAAAATAAAAAATAATAAGTAAAATAAATAATAAAAAAAAAAAAATTTAAAGCGCCCCTTCCCACCAAGCTTGCATGCAGAAGCGAACACATACGTAAGTTCCGCATATGAAAACGGTGTTCAAATCACACATGTGAGGTATCACCGTGATCGTTAGAGTGAGTGCAATAATTCTAGCACTAGACCTCCACTGTAACTCAAAACTTTTAACCTGTATTTTTACATGCCCTCAACATGGGGAGGGTGCTTTGAGGTCCCCCAAAGCACCTTGTCCCCATATTGATGGGGAGAATGGCCTCATCCCCACAACCCTGGCCAGTAGTTGTGAGGGTCTGCGGGTGGTGGGTTTATCAGAATCTGGAAGCCCCCTTTAATAAAGGGG
Source organism: Glandirana rugosa (assembly GCA_018402905.1). Taxonomy (NCBI): domain Eukaryota; kingdom Metazoa; phylum Chordata; class Amphibia; order Anura; family Ranidae; genus Glandirana; species Glandirana rugosa. Next base: position 54,157 of record BLSH010203912.1, read on the forward strand.
CCCCTAGATCCCGACCCCCAACATGAGGACAAGGTGCTTTGGGGACCCCAAAGCACCCTCCCCATGTTGAGGGCATGTGGTCTGGTATGGTTTATGGGGGGGTGCTCTACCAGGGCTGCATGCTCAGATAAGGGTCTGGTTTGGATTTTGGGGGGACCCCTACGCCATTTTCTAAAAAAATTAACGGGGTTCCCCTTAAAATCCATACCAGACCTGAAGGGCCTGTTACAGACTTTGGGGGACCCCTACGCAATTTCTTTTTTTCAATTTTGGCACCGGTTCCCTTTAAAATACATACCAGACCTAAGGGGTGTGGCATGGGCTTTGGGGGGTACCCCAACGCAATTTTATTTTCAATTTCGGCACCGGGTTCCCCTTAAAATCCACACCAGACCCGAAGGGCCTGGCATGGACTTCGGGGGGACCCCCAACGCCATGCTTTTTCAGTGATTTTTTATCTGTATTCTTGGGAATCCTGGCAATACATTACAGCCGCGAGTAATTTTAACCCCCTCCACACTGCGCACAGTATATTTACTGCGGCGGTGTGGACGTGTCCCGCGAATCATCGTAAATAGGAGGCGATCGCGGGCACAGCTAGGGGGTGCGCGCGCCTCCAGCGCGGTCACGGCAGTCCCATTCCTTGCAGGTCTGTTCAATCTACAGGAATAGACCAATGGATTTTGGTCTAATCCTGTTGATCATCCGGCGAATGGGATATCTTCCCCTGCCTGTGAAATGTAAACACAGGCAGGGGAAGTGAAGTCACTCTCCCTCTCTTTCTTTTGTGTTGCAGAGAGGAGAGAGAGACATCTGGAAACGTGATTTGCACCAACAACACACTGACACCAGGGCAGTTAGGCACATTTAACCCTTTGATCGCCCTCTGATCGCCCCCCAGTTTACCCCTTCACTCCCTGTCACCCCCTGTCACAGTGTCATATAGTGCAGTGATCTGATTTTTACCGATCGCTGTACTTGTGACCCTTGTGACACTAAATCCGTGTTAGGGTAGGTTACTAGTAGGCCTAGGTAGGTGTAAATACCCTCCCTTGCCCCCCCCAATAAAGTTTTTAACCCCTTCATTGTCCCCTGTGAGCACCGTATAAGTGTCACGGGTGACGCTAGCTAGCTAGATCGTTTTTCTCCCCATCAGATTACTCGCCGTATATTATTTTATATACCTTTTATATGTTTTAACCCCCGATCGCCCGACGGTGACCCCAGTTAGGTTTTAGCGTGCGTTAGGGTCAGCGTAAAAAAACAGGCAGGGCCAGTTAGTTAGCTACTCTGACACGCATACACACACATTAGATAGGTGTTAGATACTATTGCAGTATCTAATCAGATCAATATCTGCAATCTGATAAGATCTATATTTGTATTCCCCTTACATTAGTGTTCTAAAAAAACGCAGCGTTAGCGGGATCAGCCCAGATAACTGCTAGCACCTGCGTTTAGCCTCTCTGCCCAGCCCAGCCCACCCAAGTGCAGGATCAATAGATCGCTGTCACTTACAAAACACAACACACATATCTGCAGCCTTCGCAGAGATCACGCCCAATCCCTGTGAATTCTGACAGTGATTTTGGTAGCGACTTGACACAGGCTCTGACAACCAGGTGCACTTTTTTGGCTGTGAGTCTCACTAGTGTACCTATAAATTTAGAGGCCATGTCTAATCCGAGGTACACTAGTGAAGAGGCCTACGCGATGGTGAGTACGACAGATAAGAGCGATGGGGAAAACTCACTGTCAGATTCAGACTCGATCGAGTTAGTATTCAACAGCTGCTCCATGACAGATAGCTCTGATGACTGGGTGGTCCCTGCTAAGGTCAGGCATACCAGATCCCGTTCAGCTGCTGCTGAGGTGCATGAACCACAGGGCTCTCGTATGGAGCAGAGAGCCAGAACTAGCGCCGCTACTCCTTCTGGTGACCTGGCAAGAACCAGCAGAATAGTACATCCTGGTCATACAACCAGCACTGTAGTAACACTTGGTGACATGGCAAGTCCAATAAGTGCAGTTCAAGCTGGTGTGGCTAGCAGGCGTAATGTCCCGCAGCCACAAAGACGAAGATCACAGGCCCGCAGAGCCCATAGTGCCCTTACTGACGCTTTTGCAAACCCTGATTGGCAACCCACCACTGATGCAGCACCCGTAATTCCCCCATTCACTGCCCAACCCGGAATTCAGGTGAATACAGTTGGTTTTAGGGCCATTGATTTTTTTTCTATGTATTTCACCAAAGATCTCTATAGATCTATTGTGGACCAAAGCAATTTATATGCTGGTCAATACATCGCCGCTAATCCCCATTTGTCACTTGCCAGAAATCGGAAACCAATTACGGTTTCCGCATTTAAGACCTTTCTGGGCCTTACCCTCAACATGGGCATACATAAACTACCTGAATTGCGGTTATATTGGTCCACTGACTCAATTCATCACATGTATGTCTACTCTGCTTCCATGGCCAGGACACGATACAAGCAGATTCTGTGGTAAATGCACTTCAGTGACAATCAACTTGATCGTCCATATGGAGACCCAGAATTTGACAGGCTCTACAAAATTCGGTCCCTCATAAACCACTTCAACCAGACGTTCGCAGCACATTTTATTCCCAACCAAGTTGTGTGCGTGGACGAGTCCCTGATTAAATTTGCTGGCCGTCTTGTTTTCAAACAGTACGTCCCCAACAAGCATGACAGATACGGGGTCAAGATGTACAGTATAAGCTCTGTGACAGGGTCACAGGCTATACATGTAGTTTTATGGTTTATGAGGGCAAAGATAGCCATTTAGAGCTGGAAGGATGCCCAGACTACATGGGGAGTGCTAGCAAAATTGTGTGGAACTTGGTGTCACCCTTATTCGGAAAGGGGTACCATTTGTATGTGGACAATTACTACACAAGCATGCCACTTTTTGGTCACTTGCTTGATCACCAAATTGGCACATGTGGCACCGTGCAACCTAATCGCCGGGGCTTCCCCCAACAGCTGGTAGATTCCCGACTCAGTTGCGGGGAGAGAGCCTGCTTGAGATGTGGTAATTTGCTTGCGATTATGTGGAGGGATACAAAGAATGTTTTCGTTCTTTCCTCCATTCATGCAGACACGACTGTCCAAATTAGAATGGCGACTGGTGTTGTGGAGAAACCTCTCTGTGTCCATGAATATAACCTTAATATGGGAGGGATGGACCTTAGGGACCAGTTATTGGTGCCGTACTTAATTGCCCGTAAGTCCAGATGTTGGTACAAAAAAGTGTCTGTTTACTTATTTCAATTGGCTTTGCTGAACGCTTTTGTGCTATACAAAGCATCAGGACGGACTGGACCTCTCCTGCAATTCCAGGAAGAGATCATCAGAGCCCTTCTGTATTCAGATGGTTCTGCACCCCATGATTCCAATCCACATGCAGTGAGCCGGCTGCATGGACGGCATTATCCACATGCCATCCCTGGTACTTCAACCCAACGATACCCCCAAAAAAGATGTCTTGTCTGCCGACAACGCGGATACAGGCGTGACACCCGATATTATTACTCCACCTGTTTTGGCCAGCCTGGCCTCTGCATCGGTGGCTGTTTCGAGCGCTACCATTCACTAGTTGAGTATTAGCATAGGGAACAGCACTACACAGAAATAGGACACACTTTCACAGGGTCTCCAAAGATGTCACCGCATTTTTAGAGACCCTAACCTGTACTGTTCATTGTTCGCTGTTATAAAAAAAAAGTTTACCAAAAAAAAAAAAGTTATAAAAACCAAAAAAAATTAAAAAAAATAAAAACCAAAAACAGTTGTACATTTCTCGTTTTTCTACCTCTATTTTCTCTCTATTCTCTTTCTATTGCAGTTTATTATAGTGTTTTTTTTCAGGTATGCAATGTTTTTATGTAACTTTTAATTTTTTTATTCTTAGCAGGAATATTATTTTTTTGTGTTACTGTTTTTATTAATCTTTATTTGATTTTCAGGTACGCCAGCTGCATCACTGATTTATTTAGGGTGACAGCAATAGCGTTTGCTCCCACCATATATAAAGCAGCGACTCCAGAGCTGTTGGAGGTGATTTCACCATCACAGTTAAAAAAAAGAGCAAATATACTGGAGCATAGGGGTAGTGGGTGGAAATTGGGTCGGATTGCCCCTATGCTCTGGTATATTTTTTTAAAAAGTGGCAATGCCCACCATTAGAAGTGGGAGGATGAAGAGAGGTTTTCTAATGGTGGGCAAACCCACCGATTGATTCTTTTTTTTTCATTTAACTCACAGGCTGCATGAAAAAAAAGAACATTACAATATATGCCCAACAAGGACCAGCGACATACTAGTATGTTGCTGGTCTTCTCAGGCTCTCCTGTCCCACCAGAGAACGTGAGAATGCAGCTGGTGGTACCGCCAGCTTACCATAGAGCTGATTGAAGACTAGAATGGCTCCAATCATCTCCGTGGCCTAAGAAACCGGAGGCTATGAGCATTTTGGGACTTCGTTTTCTCCATATATAAACAGCGCTATTGGGAAATAGGGGAAGCATCTTATCAAACCGATTTTGGTGTGGTCAGATGCTTTAAGGGCTGGGGAAAGATGTAGAGTTTAGTAGACCCCAAATTAAAAAAAAAAAAAAATTATATGCGACAATACCTATTTTTATCATAGGGGATATTTAAAATCCCTGTGATAAAAATAAAAATGATAAAAAAAAGATAAAAGGGACAGTGTAAAAATAAACTAAAAAGCAAAATGAAAAATTAAAAATGCACCGCTGCATTCCCCCCCCCCCTGCACACGTGAAAAGGTGTATGTAAACAACAATTTCACCATGCATGTGAGGTATCACTGCGAACATCATTTCGAGGGCAGTAATTCTAGCAGTAGACCTCCTCTGCAGATCTAAAGTGGTAACCTGTAAAGGCTTTTAAAGGCTTTTAAAAATGTATTTATTTTGTCGCCACTTCGCGGGTGTGCGTCATTTTTAAAGCATGTCATGTTTGGTGTCTATGCACTCCGCATGAGATCAACTTTTATATTTCACCAAACATTTGGGCAAAATAGTATGTTTTTGTGCATTAAAATTCAAAAAAGGGTTTTTTTCCCCAAAAATTAAATTTGAAAAATCGCTGCTCAAATACTATGTGAAAAAAAAAATTGTAACACCCACTATTTAAATCTGTAGAACCTCTGCTTTAAAAATATATAATGTTTGGGGGTTCAAAGTAATTATCTAGCAAAAAAAAGTATTTTTTCATGTAAACAAAAAGTGTCAGAAAAGACTTGGTGGTTTAAGTGGTTAGAAGACTGGGTGATGTTAGGCATAAAATGCCAGGACAGTTCAAAACCGCACCCAAATGACACCATTTTGGAAAGTAGACACCCAAGCTATTTTCTGAGAGGCATGTTGAGTCCATGGAATATTTTATTTTCCTGACAGACTCCACGGCAGCATACATATGGGTTAACCCCGCCTCCACTCCTCCCCTATAGGGCCCCACTCCCATAAATCTTTGCTCTGAGCCAGAGGCTGTGTTCCTTTTTTGTCCTCCTCCTCAGGACCGGTTTGTTTATTTGATTACCTGAAGTTTTCCACTCTGTGATCAAGATCGGCCAACAACGACCACAGGGAAGACAGGTCGCGATACTCCGATAAGCCTTAGCTACTAGCAATGTATGGAGTGGGCAATTGGAAGAGGCGCTGGATACTCCGATAAGCCTTAGCTACTAGTGAGGTATGGAGTGGGCAATTGGAAGAGGCGCTGGAAGAGATAGAAGCCTAGCCACTGGCAGGTAAGTGGCGCAATGGCCAGACAGCCCAGCTACTAGCGGGTGGCCCTATCTGCCCCAAGTACGGCGTGATCAGCCTACCTGGTCGGGTTTGATCGTGGAAGCAGGATTGAATTGCAGATCCGTGTTTGTGCGGTGATGTATACCTTTATATTACATATTCCATGGCAGCAGTTTGTGGTTGTCTGTTTTCCTCTCTGTCTCTAGTGTCTTCCAGTCTATGGCAGCTGGAGCGCATTGGCGTTCCAAGCCGCTGCTTTCTCTTCCGGCCGGGTGTCCCCAGGTTACCCCTGACCAGGGACCCAGTGCATGCGCACTGTGGGCGGCGGTGGCATCATTTCAGTGGAGAAATTCAATCAGCGGTCAGTACTGTTGATATAGGGATTTCTCTGTGGGCAGCTTTCAGCAGTATTCTCTAAATGCTGTGTACAATCATCACAGGTATAATGCTGTTCATTAACTTCATGGTAAGCTGCCTGTGTAATTCTGATATGCCTTGATCAGCTGGGCAGGTTGTCTGGCTGTGCAGTTTTACACTGTGGAGGTTTCACTGCCCCCCCCCCCCCCCTGGTGGCCAGCCCTTGTGCAGAAAGTATGAGAGGGGGGTTTAACCCTTTTCTTTCCTTGCTGACCTGGGTACTCTTTTCGAGTTTAACCATTTCCTTTCTATCCTATTTTGTTTTCTTTATTTTTCCTTCTAGGTCAAAGCAACAAGACACAGCACAAGATGATAAAGACCTCATTAGGTCACAACATTCCTCTTCCAAATGTATTTGGCATAGGGCACTGTCAAGGCCCAGCCTTCATAGTAGAAGCTATGAATCTCCCTTCACGCACCCACCGCTATGTCAGCTGCTCCAAGAAGGGAGCCTACTGGGGACTCCGATCTCAGAGGGAAAGTCTCTGCATGAGCTATGCTAAAGCCCAGGTGGTTGGAGAAGGGGATAGTGATTTCCAACAGATGGAATCTCTGATGAGGCATGTGGTGCAAGAATCCCTTAAAGAGTGGAATGTGAGCCACATTAAAATTTCAACAGCCATTGCGGCATGTTCTCCCACTAGGATGGCCAGGAAGAACGGGAACTGTCCCATCAAGCCATCCGTCTATAAAGACCTCCAACAGTGGGGCAGAGGGAGATAAGTCTCTTTACCCTGATTACACCTTTTGTTAAGGCACTGAGGGGTGCATTTACAGGAATAGAACCTGTGGAGTCCCCTGCAAAGCAAGAGGAAGTTCTGTAAGCACCTTGGGCATTTTCCTTCAGTGCGACTTGTCATGCATTCCAATCTATGCGACTTAAAGTTGTAGCAACTCTGGAAAGGTTCCTGCACTACTTCGGTGCAACTTTAGATGCAGCACTGATCCAGAGACAGTAAAGTTGGATCGGGGGCTGCACTTAGTCGCACTCCCGAGTCGAGCTCTGAATCGTGCGACTTTAGGGTGGCAATAGTGGAGACGTAACCTCAGAGAGAGTGTTCTATTCTCCCCATTCCTAACGGAACTAGGGGACATGATTTCGGATGAGCAAGGTCGCGAGATATACCTCCCTTCTGAGCAGACGTGTCGCTTTTCCTTAGAAGATGCAGTGAATGGCCCAAAGGTTGGTCTGGGCTCTTGCGGCCATGTTAAAAAAAAGAAAAAAAAA
>BLSH010203915.1:5338-15691 GCA_018402905.1 Glandirana rugosa
GCCAATAACACAGGTGGGGGGCAGCTATGCAGCCAGTAACAAAGGTGGAGGCAGTTATGCAGCCAGTAACACAGGTGGTGGCAGTTATGCAGCCAGTAACACAGGTGGGGCACTTATGCAGTCAGTAACACAGGTGGGGACAGTTATGCAGCCAGTAACACAGGTGCGGGCAGTTATGCAGCCAATAACACAGGTGGGGCAGTTATGCAGCCAATAACACAGGTGGGGCAGTTATGCAGCCAATAACACAGTTGGGGGCAGCTATGCAGCTAATAACACAGGTGGGGCAGTTATGTAGCCAATAACACAAGTGGGGGCAGTTATGCAGCCAATAACACAGGTGGGGGCAGTATATTATAGCTGCCAGCACGACAATGAACCAAATTGTAGAAATGTATAAGACAGAGAATGCGGCGCTTATGTAATGTAAAAACAATGTGCCAAAATGTGAATGCACTACACACTACAGTTATTTGATATATATTCAAGGTGGCTGTTAACCGTGATAGAAAAACTGCCTAGAGTGGTCATATAAAGGAACCATCAATGCATAAATCAAGTCCATAGAAACATCATTCTCATGTGTATGACAGTCACTGAGTTGATTAATCTTCACACTGTGCTTAAAGTGTACGGTGATAGAGGGTGGTGTCCAACAAATGGTGAGTGGGTGCACTTACCAGAAGCTGGTAAGACACCAGCAAGGAACGTAGTCTTGCAGCTCTTAGACCAAATGGATGAAGTGAACAATAGTAGTTATAAAGTGCCAAGTGCTGAAAACGTGCTCCAAATGTGAACTTCCGAAAATATCAAATTATATGCGCTTACCAGAAGCTGGTATTCAACCAGCATATGTAGTTCAGCCCCTTAGTGGGGAGGTGGATGGAAGGGGTTCCTCTCAGATCCTGGATCCTCCACTACTAAATCCACTCTTGGGGGTAGTTGCGCCAGTGATGCAGGATGAGAATGCTCAAGCAGATTTAAAACATAAAGGAAAAGGGGTGCTCCATAGCGTAATTCAGTTTAAAAATGTATTCGAAAAAGTGTGGTTAAAAACACCTACATTGCATAAGAGTAACACAGAGCTCTGGTAAAGTAAAATCCAAACGCAGTGAACCGGGGGGACAGGACCCAACACGTTTTGTTTTCAACAAACGTCTTCTGGGATGTCCCCCCCGTGATCACTGCACAAATATATAGGTATAGGTAGTCATAAACACCTCCCATCAATCAAGACGCCAGGGGTGCTGGGCTGGATTACAAGATGGCGCCCATGGGTAATAGGTAAAAATAAATAAATAAGGAGTGGTGTCTGCCATGGATATACTCCTATTGACATTTCAGATGGACTAGTCACTTTTCAAAATTAGTTGCCTAGCATTTTAATGCAAATGCTCGTATAGAGGGAATGGAAGCGGTACACACTGTGGGGACAGTGATCCGCCTCCTAGGGATAGTGGCCAATCAGGTTAGCATCATCGGGTAGCCACAATGATGTATTTCCGATTGTATAGGGGCGGGCTTTTATGTGAGTGGCCGGCTCCACTGTGCATGGTGTCAGTGCAGGATGATGCATTTCCGGGGGATGGCGACTTCCGTCGCTCCCGGAAGTGACGTAATTAACACCGGGGCGCGGACCGGGCGGTGCTAAGGCTGCACGTGTGTTTGCAGTGTGTTGGAAACCAGGCATTACTGCCTGTTATGTCCATGAAATGTGGGCGCCATGTTGGAGACCAACCGGGGGAACATTATAATTTGTACCCACAACATTTATATTTAATAATTTATCAGTAATATGTTTAAGTAAACTTCTCGGATTGTCATAACTAAGGATTGCATTGTGATACACTATTAATTGGTAAAACGCCATGATACTGATAGGCATAATACAGCTCGAAACCAGGCAATACTGCCTGTTATGTCTGTAAAGTGCGGGCGCCATGTTGGAGACCAGCCGGGGAGCATTATAATTTGTAACTGCAACATTTATATAAAAATTTAACAGTAATATGTTTCAGTAAACTACTCAGATTGTCATATGGTTAACTATTAATTAGTATAACGCCATGATTTATGTAATTGATTACATCGATGATATCCTCCTCCTATGGAGAGGTACAGCCGCTTCATTAGTGAATTTCATCCAAGATCTAAACTCTAATAATAGAGGTATTTCCTTAACGTTGGAGTACAGCCATAAACATGTGCACTTTTTGGACTTGGACATAGAAATTAGAAACAACGGTATCCATACCAAAACCTTCTTCAAACCCACTGATCGTAATGGATTTATACCCACAGACAGTTGTCATCACCGTCCCTGGCTCAAAGGGGTTCCGAAGAGTCAGTTTCTACATTTACGCCGGAATTGCACTAGTACGGAGGACTTTTTGACACAAGCTTGTATCTTGAGAGACAGATTTGAAGAGAAAGGGTATAATAGGAACCTGCTAGACCTAGAGATACAGAACTCCCTACACACGGACTGTTCACAACTCCTTCTGGATAAACCAAGGAGGGATTCTAATGACCACCAATGGGCATTTTTCACCACATACTCAATACAACATAAACAACTTAAGACAATTATTAATAGATATTGGTCTGTTTTAAAAAATTACAAAGTGTTAGGCCCCCAGCTACCAGAGGTACCGAAAGTGGTCTTTAGGGGAGCTCCTTCATTAAGGAATAAAATAGCCCCCAACATCATAGACCCCCCAAAGAAGGTATCCTTTTTTCACAATCTTACCGGCTACTTTAAGTGTCAAAAGTGTAGGGTGTGTCACTTGAACGCCCAACGGGGTAGAAAAATCACTGAATTCAAATCCACCACAACCGGCCGTGTATACCAACTTAAACAGTTCTGTACCTGTGACACCACGAATGTGGTATATCTTCTTACCTGTCCATGTAAGAAGCAATACGTGGGAAGAACAATACGTTCTTTTACCATCAGAGTTAATGAGCACATTACCAACATCTACAAAGGCAAAACAAATCATAGTGTACCCAAACACTATTTGAGATGTCACAATAAAGACCCTAGAGGGACTACTTTTCAAATCATAGAGTAATACATGCCCCCCTGGCGCGGTGGCACAGTACGAAGGGGTGTGTCACAGTTAGAAACATTCTGGATACACCAACTCCGCTGCTACCACCCCTACGCCCTAAACATAGATTGGGATAGTAATTCTTTCATTAATAAATCTTAATGCCGGTCCCTACGATCCGGTCATATACAATTGTTATTTTCCTATACAACCCCTTTGAGATATTGCGGTCGCTCTTTCCATTCCTCGTGGTTTAATTTACATATGAATGTAATTTACTTGTCGCATTTGTGTATTCATAGTCAGCTTTCCTTTTCCAAAAAAGCATTTGTATCCTAGATGATAATCGTATTCTGACATTGGTCGGTATATAACCATAGGGCAAAATTCTCCCAATTTTACAAGATGTACTTCATATTTTTATATTTTTCAATTTTTATACACATATTTTTTTTATATATATACTTACCGTAATTTTTATATCTAATGATCTCATATCTGCATGTATTTATTGAGCTGTATATGCCTATCAATTACATAAATCATGGCGTTATACTAATTAATAGTTCACCATATAACATTCTGAGTAGTTTACTGAAACATATTACTGTTAAATTTTTATATAACTGGAATACAACTGCAGCGCCTATAGTTAGAATTTGAGTCCCAAAGAGAGGTCAAACAAATGACATCCACATATTTACAAGGACAAAAGTTCTTCTTGCTATATACTTTCAATTATTTCACAGGATCGACATAATCCACAGAAATCCGCGATTTTTAGGTAATAGATGTATGCTTACCAGAATCTGGTGGTATATGCGCAAGGATCAAATCCAAGTCAGATGATCATTCTCATGGATACCCAGTGGCGAGGAGGGGAAGATATCCTATCCAGATATGGCGTTTCCGTCTCCTATGGCTCCACTGCAGAGGGTTCCTCAGATCTACGATTTGTTGAATCCTGGTGGGAATCCTGGTAGGACACTCTACTCCATCACGGGAGGGGCAGGGATGGGGAAGAGAATGGCTCCAATTCCTTACGTCACAGTTTCAGGGACTCATTCAGTGTATACCCCATACCAGCTGCTTCCCTTATTGGCTCGGATGTGTTTCCTGGCCACGCCAACCATGAACAAAGCTTGCGGGGTCCCCCAGGATCACATCCGAGTCGGGGCAGCGGACTGAGCCTTATTTAATTAGACTTACACTTATCTTTATTTTGCATCCTCAATTATAATTTTTTTTTATCTTGTTTTAAAGTGAGCGCGGGATTGCAATTATATTAAATTTTTATATAAATGTTGCAGTTACAAATTATAATGCTCCCCCGGCTGGTCTCCAACATGGCGCCCGCACTTTACAGACATAACAGGCAGTAATGCCTGGTTTCGAGCTGTATTATGCCTATCAGTATCATGGCGTTTTACCAATTAATAGTGTATCACAATGCAATCCTTAGTTATGACAATCCGAGCAGTTTATTTAAACATATTACTGATAAATTATTAAATATAAATGTTGTGGGTACAAATTATAATGTTCCCCCCCAGTTGGTCTCCAACATGGCGCCCACATTTCAAGGACATAACAGGCAGTAATGCCTGGTTTCCAACACACTGCAAACACACGTGCAGCCTTAGCACCGCCTGGTCCGCGCCCCAGTTTTAATTACGTCACCTCCGGGAGCGACGGAAGTCGCCGTCCCCTGGAAATGCATCATCCTGCACTGACACCATGCACAGTGGAGGCGGCCACTCACATAAAAGCCCGCCCCTATACAACCGGAAATACATCATCGTGGCTACCCGATGATGCTAACCTGATTGGCCACTATCCCTAGGAGGCAGATCACTGTCACCACAGTGTGTACCGCTTCCATTCCCTCTATACGAGCATTAAAATGCTAGGCAACTAATTTTGAAAAGTGACTAGTCCATCTGAAATGTCAATAGGAGTATATCCATGGCAGACACCACTCCTTGTTTATTTATTTTTACCTATTCCCCATGGGCGCCATCTTGTAATCCAGCCCAGCACCCCTGGCGTCTTGATTGATGGGAGGTGTTTATGACTACCTATACCTATATATTTGTGCAGTGATCACGGGGAGGGGCACCCCAGAAGACGTTTGTTGAAAACGAAACGTGTTGGGTCCTGTCCCCCCGCTTCACTGCGTTTGGATTTTACTTTACCAGAGCTCTGTGTTACTCTTATGCAATGTAAGTATTTTTAACCACACTTTTTCAAATACATTTTTAAACTGAATTACGCTATGGAGCACCCCTTTTCCTTTATGTTTTAAATCTGCTTGAGCGATCTCATCCTGCATCACTGGCGCAACTACCCCCAAGAGTGGATTTAGTAGTGGAGGATCCAGGATCTGAGAGGAACCCCTTCCATCCACCTCCCCACTAAGGGGCTGAACTACATATGCTGGTTGAATACCAGCTTCTGGTAAGCGCATATAATTTGATATTTTCGGAAGTTCACATTTGGAGCACGTTTTCAGCACTTGGCACTTTATAACTACTATTGTTCACCTCATCCATTTGGTCAAAAAACTGCAAGACTACGTTCCTTGCTGGTGTCTTACCAGCTTCTAGTAAGTGCACCCACTCACCATTTGTTGGACACCACCCTCTATCACCGTACACTTTAAGCACAGTGTGCTATTATTCAGCCACAGTTAGGCAGTTATTCAGCGCACACACATGGACTTTAATGGCTGACCAGTAGGCTCACTACTTGGCTGTCATGTGACAGCCAAGGAGTAAAACAAAAGGCAATGTACTGGTGCCACCTGCAAGGGGGCGGGGCTGACGCTTTTTTTTCTTCTTTAGCTGGCGGGGAGGCAGCGCCCAAGCGCCCCTCATACACCAGCCGCCACTGTTTAAGAGGATCTTCATTAACATCTAATAAGGCAATATTTGCCAGACACGAGAGTGAATGGCAACAGCATCTGGTGAGCTTTACTCTTAACCCCTTCATGCCTAAACCTTTTTCTGACATTCATTGCTTACAAGTTACAATCCATATATTTTGCTAGAAAATTACCTAGAACCCCCAAACACTATATATATAAATATATATATATATATATAATCAGAGACCCTAGAGAATAAAATGGCGATTGTTGAAATATATTATGTCACACGGTATTTGCGCAGCGGTCTTTCAAACACAACTTTTTTGAAAAAAAGACACTTTCATGAATTAAAAAAAAAAGAAAACAGTAAAGTTAGCCCAATATTTTCTATAATGTGAAAGATGGTGTTACACTAAGTAAATAAATACCAAACATGTCACGCTTTGAAATTGCGCACACTCGTGGAATGGCGACAAACTACGGTACTTAAAAATCTCCATAGGTGACGCTTTAAAAATTTCTACTGGTTACCAGTTTAGAGTTACAGAGGGGTTCTTGTGCTAGAATTATTGCTCTCACTCTAACAATAGCAGTGATACCTCACATGTGTAGTTTGAACACCGTTTACATTTGCGGGCTCGACTTATGTATGAGTCACTTCTGTGTGCGAGCACAGAGGGATCGGGCACTTTTCTTTTTTTTCTTATTTATTTTATTTTTACACTATCTCTTTAAAAAATTCTGATCATTCTTATTGCTGTCACAAGGAATGTAAACTGTAAGGCTCCAGTAAACCCCGAAGTGACGTCACACCATTGCTTCCGTGTTACTCGTTCCGAGACCCAATCAAGGGCAATTCGGGGGGGGTGGGGGGAGACGACGCTCCTTGGGATAACAGTCGAGTGGCTTTAAGCTGCATCGGTTGTCATCCAAAGAAAGCTGACTGTCCGCTCTACCTCACGGTATCGGGGCGATGCGTGCAGCTGCATGCATCACCTGGCCGGTACAACCCCTTCAAGCTGAGGCCACATATTTGCATACAATCGGCGGGAAGGGCTTAAGGAGTGGAAGTAGCACACATCACTTTGGTGAAGGATTTTGGTGGATCAATTGAATTTTGTTTCACTATTGTTTCACAATATTTTTTTATCACTTTAAGTTGGACTGTATTGCCATATCGATTTGCATATACTAGCATATATATATATTTTTTTTGGATATGCTATATGGACACTTTTTATTATGTATGGGCCTTTTTATGTTGATTTTATCACAGTGTTATTATTTAGGAGATTTGTAAAGTAATTAGTGTGCTACTGTGGAATTATTTGTCTCTTTTTTCACATTAACAGTTGTTTCACCTCGTTTGCATGTTATTGAATATTAAATTGCAGCACAACTAGATGTTTTTCATTAGCACTGTACATATATATATATATATATATATATTTATTTATATATATATATATATATATATATTTATTTATTTTGTGTATATACCGTACATATCAACCCTTAGTTGAAATAAGTTGTATTTTTACTCACATCTTTAACGGCCTATGAATTCTGTTTATGTGGCATGTTTATGATTCAGTCTCTTTTCCAGAAGCATTGCCAAAGTATTGTCTTTTATTTTTTACAGCTTGTTTTCAGGTGGTAACCTTCTGCATAACCTTACACTTCCAAATGATTACTTCATTACTGGAAAGCAGCATTTCACAAATCATATTTATATATTGTATCTTAACAAGGGATTAGTCATTAAGGAGTTAAACAGAACTGTGGATACACAGCTATTATGTTATCTTGCTAAATTGGAATCACCTGCAAGCTGTTCTGTGACTTCCCTTCTTGTTCTGAATGAATAAAGAAATGTAATGCTCCCTAATACAAAACAAATGGAACACTGTATATGTTTTAATGATCCTTTACAATTTATGGTACCAGACCCATAGCTAAGAACCGTGCAGAGATTTCTTCATAAAACCTCTATGAATATACTGCATGGCCATATTGTATTGTGCATTTCTTAAAATTGCTACGATATGTCTATATGTTTATTGTCTTATTGCCCCACAGCAAAATTACTCACACATTTCAATTCTGTAAGTTATATTTGTGTGTTCTGCTTTTTATTTCATTGTATGCTTTACTTCAGAAGAGATGGGGGTTTAAAGCTGAACTTGAGGATCAGAGAATACAATATATGCAATGGTGATAGGTGCACATCCGTAAAATGATATGACAACCCTTGCCACCCCTCTAAAAAGTAATCCACATTGAATCAGAGGGCATTTCTTGGAAAATTGGGAAGTAATATATCGTTGCTCCTAGCCTTCTTTACCCTTGAAAGCCTGAGCTTAAATAGGTTGAGTTTGGCAGCAGTACTGTGAATCAAAGACTATCGTCCACAGCATATGCACAAGCCCCTAAGGCCACTGTGTTGGGTTAAGATGGGTGGTCATGGAGTGATAAAACTGCGGTTCAACCACCTTTTTTTCCTACCCCTGGCTGCAAGCATAAAGTAGGGTCAACAGACTGTATATCTTCAGGTCTCTTTCACTGCTGCAATGGTCGCAAAGGTAAAAGTCCATGAAGTATCCGACCTTACAGTGACACATACTTGTCACTCTATCTACTAGTGCTATTGGATAGTGCTATGATGTTACTGTCACTACTTACAATTTTCATCACCAGTTTGTATGGTAGCGCTACTATATCTGGTCATGGAGCAGAACTTCTAAGGTAACATGTTTTAAAATGTTATAACCAAATTTTTTTTTTTGTTTCAACGGTTTTTATTAAGTTTTCTGCACATTACAGAAATCAGTAAAGTAGTAGAAAAAGCAAAACAGGTTTGCTGTAGATTACAACGTATAACAATTTCAATTGGTAACACAATACATGGTAGTATCTATTAGCCGTACAGGCAATAGGGTACAGCCTATTTATACATGACTTCAAAGTTTGCTTTTAACGGCCATCCTGCTCCTCAGCCCGGGCACCCCAACTTGGGCTCACACTGTACCTGAAGGGCAGAGGAGCAGCACGGCAGCCCTCCTTGTATGTATTAGTCATGCATCTCCCGGGTGTGTTGTGAGGAGGGTCTTGCTTGGTGGTGTAGCTAGTCAAGATGGGTCGTGTTTGGTGAATTAAGATGGGCAAGTGTATCCCAGTGTGCGCACAACCATATGGTGTATACAACATAAGTAACTATTCATTGGCCGTGAAGTTCATAGCCTGGGATGAGCCTAGAAGAGGAAGAAACAATGGTAGAGAATTGCTGGGGATCATACGTTTTTTGATATGATTTGAGACGGATGGCCTCTGCTGTTGGATTGTAGATCGTGGTAAACTGCTGAGGGGTGAAGTCTGAAAATGTGTAAGGTAGGGAAGGACTGGTAGTCGCATCTAGATTGTGTTATAGAGAAGTACTTCGCTGGTCCTTAATCCAGGGCTCCCAGTGTTTGATAAATTTTGAGGTGGTGAGGTTGGCCTTAGCAAATGCTGCTTCAAACTGGCAGTGTGAGTTTAGCAGGCTGATGAGATCCAAGGAGGTAGGAGGTTGGTCTGATTTCCATTTTTTTGCAACTGCTAATCGTGCGGCAATTAAGATGTGGGTGGCGAGGACCTGAACATGGCCAGGCCAAGTGGGGATTGACAGACCTATTAGGAGGTCCAGAGAGGACATTGAGGTCGGTCTTTTGCAGAGAGAAGATAGTATGGAGGCGACTTTTTGCCAGTAGGTTTTGATGCGGCACACTCCCACCATATGTGATATAAGGTTTCCATTTCACCGCAGCCTCTCCAACACAATGGTGAAGTTGATGGGAATATGTTAGTCAGTCTCGACGGAGTATAGTACCATTTGTGAAAAAAGCTTTAGCAGGGATTACCAGTGGGTGATGCAACGGGATGCTCGACGTTGGAGCATGAGGGCTTCATTCCATAGTTTGATTGGGGGCGAACTGCCTGTAAACTTACGCCAGAAATTTGTGGAGGTATCGGGTGTTACTGTCCGAGGTGATGTAAGAGTATTATATGCCATCGATATGCCCTTGACAGCAGGTTTTGGTGTCTTGTAGTACTTTAGTATGTCAAGTAATGTTGTTTCAGCCTCTGATATTTTGTTGCTGGTGAGGATTGAGTGGGTTCTGAGATACAGAAAGAATGTTGATTTATGAATGCCATAAGTCTGTTGAAGTTGAGAAAATGATAGCAAGCCTGAGGAGGAGTACAATTGGTCAAGTGTAGTCAGTCCAGCTTTAGGACATTTTGAATGATAGGTCTGGCGAAAATAGTTCTATCCTTTTGAGGTTTAAGTTGGAGAGGATCTTTCTAGGGGTCCCTGTATCCCTTTGTATGCATGCGGACCATACTCTCAGAGCTGCCGTAATTCTATCCATATAGTAGTGTTGCGGTTTGAAGTTG
>BLSH010203946.1:13068-28059 GCA_018402905.1 Glandirana rugosa
GCTTTCTTTCTTTCTCTCTCTTTCTCTCTTTGGGGTTGATTTGCAAAAAGACTGCACTCTGCAGGTACATTTGCTCCTGAGCTTATTAAATTAAGTAAAGCTTCACTTTGCAAAGAACACCCAATCACATGCAAGTAAAAAAAAAAAACATTTTTGCTTGCAGGTGATTGGATGATGGAAGTCAGCAGAGCTCCTGCTCATTTACTAAGCTCTGGAGCGACTGCACTTTGCAAAGTGCACAGTCTATTTGCCTTTAGTAAATCAACCCCTTTCTCTCTTTCTCTTTCTTTCTTTCTTTCTTTCTTTCTTTCTTTCTTTCTTTCTTTCTTTCTCTCTATTATGAATTCTGTGGCCAAGACAAGTGAATCTCTCTCTATAATAAGAGATGTCCATCTGTTAACCCTTTCAGCCTCTGATTTATGTGTCAGAATAATATAATCCCCGGATTTCAGGTAATTACACAGAACAGAGTGGAATGTATTTAGCATTTTTCTTCCATTCCGGATACATCCTGGGACCGTATTCCATGTGCCGGAGTGCGCCGAGCAGCTGCCGCTGTGTGCCGGGAAGGGCGCCGAGCGCTTATTTTGCCGCACATCTGTCAGAGATATAGCTGAGGCAGAACACAGATTTCTGCAAAGAGAGAAATGTTCGGATTTTAATGGTGCTCCTCTTTCATCCCCTCTGAACAAAGCCGCGGTGTCAGAATTGTATTGTGAATGGAAGACGGGAAGATTATAAACCGTATTAGGACACGGCGCTATGGAAAACACAAGGTCTCTGTGACAATCAGAAGAGGACGGGAACAACGCACTATGAATAAGGAGAATATATTTGGGGAGGGAACTGAACCTGGCAGACGACTCCATTTGTTTTATGTCTGCCAAATCCCCAGCGTGCATTGTCACCGTTTCCATTGTTCTGGGGACAGAAGAATTAGATGAGAACCTCTCTGGGTGCCCATACTGCTTTATACTTTAAAACATTAAATTAAATGCAATCAGAGAATATCAAAGGCAGATAGAGCTTTCCATTGAAGATGGCCTTCAGTCTTGCACAGTTGTACCCAGAGCTGGCCCAAGACATTGTGCTGCCTGGGTCCAAGAATGAATTGCCCCCCCCCCCCCCAAAAAAAAACATGCCCAGCAAAAGGCCCCCACATCCATTATTTTATATCATGATAATTAAAACTAAAATTTAATTTATTAGGAAGTCAGATTTACATGCAACAACGCCTTGTCTATATGCAAAATTATATGACATACCATTATGTTCAATTCCAAGGGGCGGACTGGGGTAGTATATAGACAGTCTAGAGTAGTATAGGGGCAGGCTAGGGTAGTATGTAGACAGGCTAGAGTAGTATAGGGGCAGGCTAGGGTAGTATGTAGACAGGCTAGAGTAGTATAGGGGCAGGCTAGGGTAGTATGTAGACAGGCTAGGACAGTATAGGGACAGGCTAGGGTAGTATGTAGACAGGCTAGGGTAGTATATAGACAGGCTAGGGTAGTATAGAGAGGCTAGGGTAGTATATAGACAGGTTAGGGTAGTGTATAGACAGGCTAGGGCAGTATATACACAGGCTAGGGTAGTATAGGGGCAGACTAGGGTAGTATATAGATAGGCTAGGGTAGTATATAGACAGGCTAGGGTAGTATAGAGGGGCTAGGGTAGTATATAGACAGGTTAGGGTAGTGTATAGACAGGCTAGGGCAGTATATGGACAGGCTAGGGTAGTATAGGGGCAGACTAGGGTAGTATAGGGGCAGGCTAGGGTAGTATATAGACAGGCTAGGGTAGTATATGGACAGGCTAGGGTAGTATAGGGGCAGACTAGGGTAGTATAGGGGCAGGCGGAGCAGCCCGGGGGGGGGGGGAGCAGTTGTCATCATGACACACAAAACTGCTGGAAAAAAAATCTTGGCAGTCAATTTGCTGGGTAAATAGAAGAGAAGGAGTGGCGGCTGAGGTTCAGTTTGCTGCCCCTCTCAAATTGCTGCCTGAGTCCATTGGACCCACTGAGACCCATAGTAGGGCCGGCCCTGGTTGTACCGGCTCCTGTCCTGGACTGAAATGGCTTCCTCTGATTTCACTCTTAAGTCATGTGTAATGATGTAGGAACGGGCACTGTTGGTATAATATAAGCTTGCCCATGGCATTTTCTTGAGGTCAGAGAAAGTGAGTTGGGCTGGGGGTCAAGGAAAGGGGCCGGAATGGTAAGAGGCCTGAAGGACCCCTTTATAAGTTCACACCTATCCAGTAATCTAAAGCAGATAATCATAGGTGTGCACCCCAAAGCTCAAACACGTGTGTGTGTATGCAAGGTGGGCCATTTATATGGATACACCTTAATAAAATGGGAATGGTTGGTGATATTAACTTCCTGTTTGTGGCACATTAGTATATGTGAGGGGGGGAAACGTTTCAAGAGGGGTGGTGACCATGGTGGCCATTTTGAAGTTGGCCATTTTGAATCCAACTTTTGTTTTTTCAATAGGAAGAGGGTCATGTGACACATCAAACTTATTGGGAATTTCACAAGAAAAACAATGGTGTGCTTGGTTTTAACGTAACTTTATTCTTTCATGAGTTATTTACAAGTTTCTGACCACTTATAAAATGTGTTCAATGTGCTGCCCATTGTGTTGGATTGTCAATGCAATCCTCTTCTCCCACACTTCACACAGTGATAGCAACACCGCAGGAGAAATGCTAGCACAGGCTTCCAGTATCCGTAGTTTCAGGTGCTGCACATGTATCAATGACATATAAAATGCATTAAGTGAATCACAAGTGCCAGCATCCCTCCAAAACTGATCCCTGTGCTCCTCCACCCAATGCAGCCAAAATCTGCTTACCGGAGGTGTAGACTATAGGAGATAACAATGCTTTAAGGCAAAAATGACCACCAGGTTACTCCACAGCTCAAACCACCAACATGGACCACCAGTTCCCCAGTGTCCCACCACTTCTATGCATGGAGGATTAACTTACATCTCTCATGGCCCCCACACAGCGTATGATTACAAAGAGAATGGAATAGAGGACCAATAGTGCATTATCCTTGTTAAAACAGCTCTTTATTGCAAATAAAATGTACTCACAGAGATGAATGTATGACCACGTTTGGTATTCTACTTTGCATGCCACTTGGATAATGTCAGCGCCAAAACATCACCCCTATGCGTTTCGTCCACATAGACGTCCTCAGGGGAATAGGAGGTGCTTGTGACATCATTGACCTAGTATGCCCACATGGTCTTCTAAAGTCAATGGGGTGGATTTACTAACGGCAAATTCACTGTGCAAGTGGAATTGCTCCAGAGCTTTGTAAATGAGGGAGAGCTCTGCTGACTTCCATCATCCAATTATGTTCTGTTTTTTAAATTCTTCTTGCATGTGATCGGGTATTCTTTGCAAAGTGAAGCTTTACCTAATTTACTAACATCTGGAGCAACTGCAATTGCAGAGGTTTATTTGCCTTTAGTTAATCAACCCCAATGACTCTATAGGCCTATTACAGGCAAGAGGTGAGATGGTTCCACGTCTAAAGGCAAACTAGTGGTGCAGTACTTCTTATTACAGCATCAGGACCAGTTATGGGAATTTTAGTAGGCTTTGCCAGAAAGATTTCAGGCATGGCCTATCTTCTACAGAACAGAAGCAGGTGCTAATTTGCAGTAAGCCATAACAATCATTAAAACCTTGTGTGCGAGGCGCTCAGGCTAGGAAAGGGTGTTAGTCCGGGTTCACTGCTGTGATTGCTGGCTGGGAAGGGATCCTGTCCCCCGACTCCAAATGTCAATGTGTAGACGTATGAGTATCCCTTAAGCCGCACATTGAAGCAAGCCCACTCATGACAGTATGTGGCCATCTCAGCCTGGGCTCCTGCCAGGCCACACCTCCAACGTGTTTCGCTCCATGCTTCTGGGCTTAATCATGGGCCATCCCCATGATTAAAGAATAACTAAAGGCAAAACTTTTTATTTTATTTTTGGAAAGAGAGGAGAGGGATTAGAATGCTTGCCAGTTTTTATTGCTGTCACCCTCTCTATTTGTCCGGTTTACAATGGTGGCTGGTGCTCCATTTTTGAGGGGGGGGGGGGCGGCAAACAATGAAGCCACCCCCCCCCCGCCCCGCTCACAAGCCCGAGTGCCCTGCGCTTACCCCATCCATGTCCAGGGTGGCTTCCCTGGCTTCCCCACCAATCCGGTCGCTTCTCCTCCCAGCCAATCCAGTCTCAGGACCCACTTCCTTTCCTGATTGGCCAGGAGGAGAAGCAGGACGACAAGAGCAAATGTTGATTCGCTATTGTCACAAGTGGGTGGGCTCAGGATATCCCTTAAGCCGCACATCAAAGCAAGCCCACTCGTGATGGTATGTGGCCATCTCAGCCTGGGCTCCCGCCAGGCCAAAACCTCAATGTGCTTCACTCTTCCCCTTGGAGAGGCTCTACAGGGGCGCCCTGAGTCCACCCTTTTTGAAGCCAATTATGTGCTTCGCAAAAAAAATAACCCTGTAGAACCCTATGCGTCTGGTGCCCCGCATTGAGATAATGGGCAGGGCGCATAGAGATTAGGAGGGCGGCGCCCCTGCACCCCATATGGATGGGCCGCCCCTGCCAGTTTACCATTATCATTAAAAGCAATAGTAAAAGAAAAACCCAAATTTTGGGTCGCCCCCAGAAAAGTAATAGAGGGGAAATCTTCCAATGGGGGACACTAGGAATTCCCGTAATTTGCGGAGATTTCCATTCACTTACTGTTGGGCTATGGGACAGGAAAATCTCTGCAATGGGATACAGATGGTGCAAAAAATAAATTCTGACGGGGGTTATAATCCCCCCCCCCCCTTACTCTATCCAAAATTAAAAAAAAAAATTTCCTATAATTCTACTTTAAGCTCCAAGGGGCGGAGTGAAGCACATTGAGGGTGTGGCCTGGCGGGAGCCCAGGCTGAGATGGCCACATACCATCACGAGTGGACTTGCTTTGATGTGCGGCTTAAGGGATATTCATAATCCTTGCTTGCAGCTGACTAGAAGGGGATTGGGTTTCCCTTTAACCACTTCAGCCCCGGAAGGATTTCCCAGTTGAGGACCAGAGCACTTTTTGCGATTCGGCGCTGCGTCGCTTTAACTGACAATTGCGCGGTTGTGCGACGTTAAACCCAAACAAAATTTGCGTCCTTTTTTTCCCACAAATAGAGATTTCTTTTGGTGGTATTTGATCCCCTCTGCGTCATTTCTGATCGCCGCTATAAACAAAAGAAAAGCGACAATTTTGCAAAAAAAAAAATTTTTTCCATCGGTTTTGGACGATTTATATTCTTCCTCATAATTATGGTAAAAAAAAACGCAATCGGCGTTTATTGATTGGTTTGCGCAAAAGTTGCCGCTTTTACGGATGATGAGAATTCATTTCTGGGGTTTTTGTTTTTATTTTTATTTTTTACTAGTAATGCCAGCGATCTGCGATTTTTAGCGGTACTGCCATATTGCGGCGGACATGTCGGACCATTTTGACACTTTTTTGGGACCATTGGCATTTATACAGCGATCAGTGCTATAAAAATGCTCTGATTACTGTGTAAATGCCATTGGCAGTGAAGGGGTTAACCTGCAGGGGACGCTCTAAGGGTTAACTGTGTTCCCTAGGCGTGTTCTAACTGTATGGGGGCTGCCCTGGCTGGGGAACGGGGAGTGATCACAGCTTCCATATAGAGGAAGGTAGTGATCACTGCCCTTCCCCCCTAACAGAACGGAGATCCGTGTTTACTTACACGGACCTCCGTTCTTTCAGTGCAGGGGGGCCATCGCGGGTAGCCACCCTACCCGCTCCCTGCCCCCCCCCAACACAGTGAGCTCGCGAGTGCGCCTCCGGCGGCGCGCGCTCACAATGCTAGTAATCGCGGCCGCAGTCCTGTGACAGCGTTTCACGATAACGAGCCACCTTGCCGTCGTCACGCTGCGGCGGGCGGTTGGCAAGTGGTTAAGCTGATGCAATAAGATACAGAATTGCAGATGCTTCTACCATCGCCAGCGTCCACCTTTAATCGCCGGCCGTAAACTGCAGCCGGCCTCCTCCAGGCGCGGTACGGAGACACTGCGATGTGCCATGGACGAGGAAATATTAGTCTAATAATACCTGCTGGTGCCCTGCTTCTCTCTCTCTAGGTCTCCATCTGACATCTTCATCTTGCCGGTGCCATGGGCACTTCTCCCCGCACGAGGCTCCCGCTCTGCCCGCCCCACCAAACGGCCTCAAAGATATGATTGATGCGCTGCGGCCTTGACAATAAGCAAAACCTTCAACGGAGGAGCGCGAAGAACCCGCTGAGTGATGGAGACTGTCAGAGGAAACACAAACATAACAAATGGGCTAAATAAAGACGGAACCGTCTGAAGATTGTAATTCTTTCCTGGGGATGCCGGGAAGTGCGCAAAAGTCTGCCAGGAAAACTTCTCACCATGATCTGGGACATTATAAGGCTGGAGACGTTACCGGGTGACATTCAGGTTCGGTTTGGAGAGCATTCGCTGTTTACAGACCTCTCAAACTATTATTGCCATTTGCGGCAATTTGCCCGCCAAAACCTCTGGCATTGCGGCAGTGCTTTTTTTCAGCAGGAACTTGGTGGAACTCAGCTCCACCACCTCCGATTCTCACCCTCTAAATTATGTTCACCACTGCCTGGCGCCGGCACTCCAGAGATCCATCCTTGCCCTACACTCATGACGTGGACAAGGGAGATGTGGGTGCTAGTGCAGTGTGGTCATGGGCAAGAAGGGGTGTTGTGTGGTAGACTTCAACCTCTATGATCACCATCTGTTCCCTGGTGCATGGATAGTAATGCCCACAGATGGTCTTGCTGCAAATCTGAGGTCAGAGCTGAGAAGGGGTGGAAATGAGATGAGGATGGGAGATGCAAAGATAAGGGCCTGTGAAATAGGTGAACCCTTCACTCTGTATGTGGTGTACTCCTGAAGCCTGCACATAGGAAAACCCTGATCCCTGCACTCTGTACGTAGCACACTCCTGATTCCTGCACTCTGTACATAGCACACCCCTGACCCATGCACCCTGTATGTAATGCACTCCTGATCCCTGCACTCTGTACGTAGCACACCCCTGAACCCAGCACTCTGTACGTAGCACACCCCTGACCCATGCACCTTGTCCATAATGCACTCCTGATCCTTGCACTCTGTACGTAGCACACCCCTAACCCATGCACCCTGTACGTAATGCACTCCTGATCCCTGCATCCTGTACGTAGCACACCACTGAACACAGCACTCTGTACGTAGCACACCCATGACCCGTGCACCCTGTACATAATGCACTCCTGATCCCTGCACTCTGTACGTAGCACACCCCTGACCCATGCACCCTGTACATAATGCACCCCTGATCCCTGCACTCTGTACATAGCACACCCCGGAACCCAGCACTCTGTATAAAGCATACCCTAAACCCTGCATTCTTTACATAGCACACCATTGAATTGTGCACTCTGTACATAACGCACTCCTGAACCCTGCACTCTGACCACACCCACCATTTGTTGCCATATGGCTGGAAGGTGGGGGGGGGCATGGTTGAGTTCCTGCAGCTATTTTCTGGGGAAAGTAGCCCTGCATTTTGGTAATGTAAAAAAGGATATCAGCTGATGTCAATGACCAAATATAGTCATGACTAGTGATGGGTTAAAGTAATTATAAGCAAAAGATTAAAAAAAAAAAGCATGTCATACTTACCTGCTTTGCGTAATGATTTTGCAAAGAGCAAGTGCCTCTTGTTATGGGGGCACTTGAGCAGGCTCGCTCGCAAGCTGTGCTCTGTGTGTCCATTCACTACCAAAGTACCCGCTGGTTACTTGACTGGACCCTGGGCAAACATTTTCTTGGGCCTCCCAAATCCACTTTTCAACTATTTTCCGGCAGTGCAAGCTCAAGAGGCAGCTGCTTTGGGCACCACAACAATGACTGGGCCCGGAGCAGCTGCCCCTTTTGCCATGCCTTAAAGACAGCCCTGCTCATCTCACAGGGAGAGAAAGGGATGTATCAGGAAAACCGAGCTCAGCCCTTGCTCAAAGAAATGCACATGCCTATAGAACAGTCCACAGGACTGTGCACAGAATTAGGACCGAGCGCTCATTTGAACGAGCATGTGGACATGCACGTGCTTTGTGAGCATTAGCATGCTCATGAGCATAAGCATGCATGTTTGAATAGACTTTGGTTCCCAGTGACCTATTTAAAGCCCTACAGCACTCAGTTCATACTGTAAAAGAAAAAAGAGGGCGCACCAGCCTTGCGCATTGCCCAAGTAGATTTATTGAATTTAAAAGGAAAATAAATATACTCACAAACAAACAAATGTATACAGCTAGGAATCACAGGACACAGTATACAGCCCCAGAATCACAGAACCGAGTATACATCGCAGCATCACAGATCATGGTATACAGCTCAGCCTCACAGATCAGGGTATATAGCATAGATTAGGGTATATAGCACAGATCAGGATATATAGCACAGATCAGGGTATATAGCACAGATCAGGGTATATAGCATAGATCAGGGTATATAGCACAGATCAGGGTATATAGCACAGATTAGGGTATATAGCACAGATCAGGGTATATAGCATAGATCAGGGTATATAGCACAGATGTGGGTATATAGCACAGATCAGGGTATATAGCCTAGATCAGGGTATATAGCACAGATCAGGGTATATAGCATACATCAGGGTATATAGCACAGATCTGGGTATATAGCATAGATCAGGGTATATAGCACAGATCAGGGTATATAGCATAGATCAGGGTATATAGCACAGATGTGGGTATATAGCACAGATCAGGGTATATAGCCTAGATCAGGGTATATAGCACAGATCAGGGTATATAGCATAGATCTGGGTATATAGCATAGATCAGGGTATATAGCACAGATCAGGGTATATAGCATAGATCAGGGTATATAGCACAGATGTGGGTATATAGCACAGATCAGGGTATATAGCCTAGATCAGGGTATATAGCACAGATCAGGGTATATAGCACAGATCTGGGTATATAGCATAGATCAGGGTATATAGCACAGATCAGGGTATATAGCATAGATCTGGGTATATAGCACAGATCAGGGTATATAGCCTAGATCAGGGTATATAGCACAGATCAGGGTATATAGCATAGATCTGGGTATATAGCACAGATCAGGGTATATAGCATAGATCAGGGTATATAGCATAGATCAGGGTATATAGCATATATTAGGGTATATAGCATAGATCAGGGTATAAAGCACAGCGTCACAGATCTAGCACAGCGTCACAGATCAGGGTGGACGCGGATGCACCCCCCCACCCCACCAAGGGCTCCAGGCACTGACAGCTGCTACTCCCCCCCCACCCCGCACCAGCGCCTGGAGGTCCAGCACTTACTAGTTCCGGAGAGCAGCTGTGGTGTGCCCTCCTCTTCTCCTCCCCCAACATGCAGCAGCAGCTCCAGCGTGTCTCCTCTGATCTATTCTACTGTAAATCAGTGCACTGCAAGCTCTAGACCTCTGCAGCAGCGGCTCCATGTCTCCTCTAGCTTAACGTCAGGCATCCAATAGGATCACCTGGCACTTTTGCCAATCGGGAAACGGGTCTCACTGACCTGGCTCCTGATTGATGGGGGGAAAGTTAGTGCGAATATAGGGAAAATTAATTCACTATGGTCACACAATTGGGTGGGAGCCCGGCCAGGCGCATGGAAAGGGGGGAGGTGGCAAGGATGGGGGGGTGACACCTGTGCGCCCTTAATGCACGGGCCGCCCCTGGTCGATGTCCTGTTGGAAGATGAACCTTCGCCCCAGTCTGAGGTCCAGAGCGCTAGGAGCAGATTTCATCAAGGATGTCTCTGTACATTGCTGCATTCATCTTTCCCTCGATCCTGACTAGTCTCCCAGTTCCTGCCACTGAAAAACATCCCCACAACATGATGCTGCCACCACCATGCTTCACTGTAGGGATGGTATTGGTCAGGTGATGAGCGGTGTCTGGTTTTCTCCAGACTTGGTGCTTGCCATTTAGGCCAAAGTGTTCAATCTTTGTTTCATCAGACCAGAGAATTTTGTTTCTCATGATCTGAAAGTCCTTCAGGTGCCTTTTGGCAAACTCCAGGCTATCATGTGCCTTTTACTGAGGAGTGGCTTCCGTCTGGCCACTCTACCATACAGGCCTGATTGGGGGAGTGCTACTGAGATGGTTGTTCTTCTGGAAGGTTCTCCTCTCTCCACAGAGAAACTCCGGGGCTCTGTCAGAGTGACCATCAGGTTCTTGGTCAGCTCCCTGACTAAGGCCCTTCTCCCCCGATTGCTCAGTTTGGCTGGGCAAGAGGAAGAGTCCTGGTGGTTCCAAACTGCTTTCATTTACGGATGATGGAGGCCACTGTGCTCATTGCAGAAATGTTTCTGTTCCCCAGATCTGTGCCTCTATTAGGGTTGCCACCTGTCCGGGATTCACCCGGACAGTTCAGGTTTTGAGTCATGTGTTCGGGTTTCAGACATTATTCGGACTGGACTATGGCTTCCTAGCAGGGTTGCTGGCTGCAGTTGTCTAAGCCACGAGTGTCTGTTACTCTCTCTTTCACACTACCCTCACCCGCACACTGACAGGAGAGGAGAGAGGGTTCAATCTGCTCCTCTTCCTCCCACCCTACCCCTCTGTGTCTGCCCACACTCCAATTCCCTGCAAGTGGGGCGGGAAATTTGAAGTCCAGGTGAGTGAATTCACCATTCATCCTTGTCTGTTACTGCAGTCCCGCCTCCCCCCTTTTCGCTCCTGCCTTTGAGTGAGTAAACTAAGGTAAATAGGGGTTCTCAGAGCACCCCTTACATCAGAGTTCCACTTTACACCAGAGGCCAAAGTGTTCCCCCTCAGAGTCCTCTCTGTACATCAGAGTTCTCAGTGTTCCCCCTTAAATCAGGGTTCCCAGAGCATCCTTTATGTCAGAGTCCCCATAGTTCTCCCAAACATCAGAGTCTGCAGAGTCCCCCCCCCCCTTACATTGTAAGGGAACTCTATGCTATAAAAAAAATTGTTGGGCGCCGTGAAAGTGTTCGGGTTTAACGTGAAGAAAAGGTGGCAACCCTAGCCTCTATACAATCCTGTCTCAGAGGTCTACAGACAATTCCTTGGACTTCATGGCTTGGTTTGTGCTCTGACATGCACTGTTATCTGTGGGACCTTATATAGACAAGTGTGTGCCTTTCCAAATCATGTCCAATGAACTGAATTTACCACAGGTGGACTCCAATCAAGTTGTAGAAACATCTCAAGGATGATCAGTGGGAACAGGAGGCACCTGAGCTCAATATTGACAATGTCATGGCAAAGACTGTGATACTTATGTACATGGGAGGAGTCTGTGATACTTATGTACATGGGAGGAGCCTGTGATACTTATGTACATGGAAGGAGTCTGTGATACTTATGTACATGGGAGGAGACTGTGATACTTATGTACATGGGAGGAGACTGTGATACTTATGTACATGGGAGGAGTCTGTGATACTTATGTACATGGGAGGAGACTGTGATACTAATGTACATGGGAGGAGTCTGTGATACTTATGTACATGGGAGGAGTCTATGATACTTATATACATGGGAGGGGTCTGTGATACTTATATACATGGGAGGAGTCTATGATAATTATGTACATGGGAGGAGTCTGTGATACTTATGTACATGGGAGGAGTCTGTGATACTCATGTACATGGGAGGAGCCTGTGATACTTATGTACATGGGAGGAGCCTGTGATACTTATGTACATGGGAGGAGTCTGTGATACTCATGTACATGGGAAGAGCCTGTGATACTTCTGTACATGGGAGGAGCCTGTGATACTTCTGTACATGGGAGGAGCCTGTGATACTTATGTACATGGGAGGAGCCTGTGATACTTATGTACATGGGAGGAGCCTGTGATACTTGTGTACATGGGAGGAGCCTGTGATACTTATCTACATGGGAGGGATCTGTGATACTTATGTACATGGGAGGAGTCTGTGATACTTATGTACATGGGAGGAGTCTGTGATATTTATGTACATGGGAGGAGTCTGTGATACTTATCTACATGGGAGGGATCTGTGATACGTATGTACATGGGAGGAGTCTGTGATACTTATGTACATGGGAGGAGTCTGTGATATTTATGTACATGGGAGGAGTCTGTGATATTTATGTACATGGGAGGAGTCTGTGATACTTATGTACATGGGATTTTTTTCCTTTTTTATTTTTAATAAATTTGCAAAGATCTCAAACAAACTTCTTTCATGTTGTCATTATGAGGAATTGTTTGTAGAATTTTGAGGAAAATAATGAATTTAATCAATTTTGGAATAAGGCTGCAACATAACAAAATGTGGAAAAAGTGAAGCACTGTGAATACATTCTGGATGCACTGTAGAATGCACAAAACGTGCACTGTGTACCCTGCTGAGTCCGTCTTCCCCCTGCCTGGATGCCCTCGGCATTTGTTTGCAAAGGAAGCTCGGCAATAATTCTTCTTATCTGATGTGCATTTATGTTCTTTTATTGTAGAGTCGCGTCATTTTAAAGCTGTTCTCCAGGCAAACTGCTAAATATACAGATGAAATACATTTATGGGAGATGTTTTATCTGCCAAAGGATTTGCATTTCTATCTTTCCAGTTGTGAAATTTAAAGCGTAACTCCACTTTTGTTGAGAAAAGCAGCATTCCCCTCTGGGTGATCTCTGTGCATTGCAGGGATTTTAACAAACTTTGATGCAGATTCTCACCTTTTGTTATTCTGAAGAAATCCCTGTGTGTTTCTCTGTGTCCATGTAGGAAAGTGAGTCCAATGGGAGTGGTTTCATAATTATCAATCAGCTGCAGCACCTGCAGGACGCTAACGAGGAAAGCTTGCATCCCTTTAGACGTGATTTGCCATTGGGAGTATCTCGCCAAAAAGGAGATTTTTGTTGCAGGGGATGCCTGAAATCTGACTTGTATCTTAGTGCAGACCATGCAGGGCCCCCCTAATCCATGCACCCGACCCCGTAATCTACATGCAGGGCGTCGGACGCATGGATTTCAATGGGGCATTCATAAATTTATATTCGCTATTAATTAATTAACATTCGCTAATATCTTGCTGTTTCTCCTCTCGGCCAATCAGGAAGCCAGTCCTGAGATCCAATTGGCCGGGAGTCCTAAAACCCAATAGGCCGCGGGTCTCTATGTCCTGATTGGCTGGGCGGAGAAGTGACCATCGGGACTGCATGGAGGGGGGGGGTGGCCACCAAAGCTGTGACCTGGATGGGGTAAGTGCAGGGGCTGGCGGGGAGCCTGGTGAGCAACGGGCGAGTGATGTGGCGATCGAGCGACAGGGAGGGAAGCAGTGATTGATCGAGCAAGCGAATATTGGGGGTAGGGTGGGGGGTGGTTTGCTGGCTGGCTGGCTGGGGGGGGGGGGTAGTTTGCTGGCTGGGGGGGGGGCGTAGTTGGCTGGCTGGGGAGGCCACAGGCCAGCCACCCCCCCTCCCCAAGAAAATTGAGCCGGTGCAGACTTCTGGGACAATCCGTGGGCCAATCACGGGGGGGGGTAAAACCTTCCAGGGCTGAAGTGGTTAAACCAATTAAAACAACTTTGCATTCATCTCAGAATTTATATGTAGATGTATTTTGGTTTCGCTAAAATTGTTCAGCGCTGTGAATGTCTCCTGGAAATTATTTAGGGATAACTAAGCTGGGGAAAAAGATGAAAGGAAATTTTGCATGCAAAATGATATAATTGCATTTGTTTCTATAGAAAGAAACTTCCCTGAGAACACCTGGCCTGAGAAACTTGTCATTCTCCTCCATCGGGAGGAAAAACAATTCAGATATTCTGGTCCGTGCGTTCCGTGTTTAGGTAGAACATTCCCATCGCACTTTTGCTGGAGGCGGTTGGAAGCCGGTGGGTGCGGCAGCTGGTTGGGAACCGGTGTAAGAGCATCCAGACCACGCCATTTTTTTGCGATTCTGCACTGCGTCGCTTTAACTGACAATTGCGCGGTCGTGTGACGCTTTACCCAAACAAAATTTGTGGACTTTTTTTCCCCACAAATAGAGCTGTCTTTTGGAGGTATTTGATCCCCTCTGCGTCATTTCTGATCGCCGCTATAAACAAAAAAATAGGGACAGTTTTGCAAAAAAAAAAAAAAAATATTTCTTACTTTTTGCTAAAATACAAATCCAAAAACAAATATAAAAAACAGATGTATTCATCGGTTTTGGCCGATTTATATTCTTCCTTATATTTTTGGTGAAAAAAAAAATCGCAATTGCCGTATATTGATTGGTTTGCGCAAAAGCTACCGCGATTACAAACCATGAAAATTGGGGGGGCGTGGTCTGGAGCTGCATGGAGTAGGGTGTGCTAGGTGAGAGCTCCGCTCGACAACTCTCCTTAAAACTATCCTGGGGCTAACATCCTCACTCCACGGCACACTAAGAATAACCCATTGCTAACCCGCACTTCCCGGGCATGTCTCCGCCGAAAAGAACATCAGAAGCCATTGCCAAACTGGGGAAATTCCGGCATGAGGAGCGCGGCCTAGCTGAGGAAGATGGCGCCTCCCCTCCCCCGGACGCTGCAACGCAAGTCTCGGCCGAGACTGCCAAGGTTCTGGAAGCCATCTCCCTGTGCCAATCCAACCTCACGGCACGAATCGAGGAGGTAAAGGTGGACATCTCCTTGATAAGACAGGACGTGCAAACTCTGAGGGAGAGGGTCTCAGAAGCTGAACACCGCATCGGCCGTGTGGAAGACGACCTGCCGCCGGTGCAAGTATCCGTGGAACGCCTACAACACCAGCTGAACATCGTCCTTGCCAAGCAAGACGACATGGAGGACCGGCTGCGCCGATGCAACCTCCGTTTTGTGGGTCTTCCAGAGCGATCCGAGGGGTCGGATCCC
>BLSH010203946.1:83953-97364 GCA_018402905.1 Glandirana rugosa
AACCTTACTTAATGGGGAAATGTCGATTCCTCGTAAGAAGGGTGACTGGTAGTGTGATTACATAGTACTCATCTCAACTCGCTTGTGGACCTTCAAGCCCAAGACGACCAGGCAGGCTTGAAGCCCTGTTTCAGGCCCAGGCCCAGGCCTGCCTTGGGCTTGCTAGCGTGCCTGTTGCTTGGGGTAACTTTAGTTACCCCTGGGCTTGAAAATCCGTGTTTTTACCGACATCGTTTCAGGACCTTTCGGGGTCTCCCGACGTTTTCCTTCATTTTACCCCCATTCCCATCCCGTTCACGGGATGTTTTTTTACCCCTGTCCCTTTATTGATTCCGTCCGGACCCGGACCCGGACTTTGTCCCGAAGTTCGGACGGACCAGCAGAACCCGAACTTCCAGGTGTTCGCTCAACTCTACTCATGATACATTAGTGTGATGGTCAGTGGGAAGAATGCTCCTTAGCTGTAAAGGGGTAATTCATTCCAATAACCAGAAGCGTGAGGAGCATTCTTCCCACTGGCCATCATGGATCATGAGTAGAGTTGAGCGAACCCGAACTGTAAAGTTCGGGTTTGTACCAAACTTTGGGGTGTCTGTGACCTGGACCCGAACCCGGACATTTGAAAAAAAGTTCAGGTTCGAGTTCTGGGTTTCGGGTATTTGATCACGCCTCTTGAATAGCTGACGGGCAGCCAATCAACAAGCGTTTCACTCAACACTGTATCTTGGCCTAGGCCAACAAGGCCCAGGCCTAGGGCGGCACTTTGCAGGGGGGCAGCACGAAAAGAGTCACCACCGGCTTGCACTACACTTTTAGTCTTATGGGGTGGACTGGGCCAGGAGACAAACCGGTCTGGCACCCCCCATAAAGCGGCTGCACTTGCTGCCGGTATGATAATACCGGCAGGACCCCATCAGAGGGGGCAGCCCATACATATGTAGGGGACCCGGTGTCCCAAGGGGCCCAATTGGCGGGCCACAGCCAATGAGTTGTTGTGTTGCCCCATAGCAAAACAGGATGTGTGAGGAAATCTCTTAAGGAAATCTATACCAATCCCCCAAGGCCCTCAGAACTAGTGTGCCCACTAGAAAATTTCAGGGCGGGTCTTAAAATGGAAGGGGTGTAGCCTTGACAGGAAAGGGTGGCTCATACTTAAATTAGGGGGTGCATGAGTTTAGTCAGGCCTAGGGCAGCACAAAACCTAAATACACTACTGGTTTCACTGGTTTTCCCTAGAAGCTATCACAGCCATGCCTACTGATGGCATGGCTGTGATTGGCCAGTGCATCATGTGACCCAGCCACTATATGAGGCTGGAGTCACAGTGCAGCATGTCACATGCTCTCAGGTTAGTGTAGGGAGAGGATGCTGCCGGTGCTGTGAGGGACAGATTGCAGATAGATAGATGGGTAGAAATTACTACTACTACTGCTTTTAGGGACAGATTGCAGATCTCATCCTGCATTACAGAACGATCTGACTGGACTAGGTAGAGTCTACTGCTTAGAGGGACAGATTATTGTTCTAAAATCATTGCCTACTCCTATAGGGTCAGGTTCCTGCAGTTGCTGTAAGGGACAGATTATTGTTCTAAAATCATTTTGCAGCCCTCTAGCACTTTCCAGGACTCTTTTACAGTCATTTTTGTGCCGAAAAGTTCGGGTCCCCATTGAATTCAATGGAGTTCGGGGTAAAGTTCGGGTCAAGTTCGGTACCGAACCTGGACTTTTTTCCGAAGTTCGGCCGAAGCCACCGAACATCCACGGGTTCGCTCAACTCTAATCATGAGTGGTAGGTATAGTCATTTTTAGCACGGGTTCCCTGAGAACCCCATGAGGCAGAAGTTGATCATTGCTCAAGGAACCCCAAGCAACCTCTGGAAGAACCCTGGTTGAGATACCATGATCTAGGCTGTGAAAAAGACTCACACATGAGATTTAGAAAGGCATAGCAGAACGTATTTTGGGGTGTACTTATAAGTATGCCTACACCGTGTGTGAGAATTACCTTAAAATGATAACTTTGTGAAAAAAAAAACACATTTTATTTAATTTCTTTATTTCCAAATATTTGTGACAAAAAATTGCAACTTCAAAAGAGTTGCCATGCTTTTTAATAGATACCTTGGGTTGTCTACTTTCCAAAAATGGGCTATCTTGGGGATACTTGTACTGTCCTGGCATTTTAGGGCCTCAAGATATGAGATGGGCCGTCAGTACATCAGGATTGATCAATTTTTATATACTGTGTATTAGGGGTCGGCCGATTATAGGTGAGGCCGATTATTGGCCGATATTCACTTTTTTGAAGAATCGTTATCGGTCACAAACTTACCAATTTTACCGATATTGCTTCAAGGGGTTGTACCAGGGTGATGCTTGCAGCTGCAGGCATCACCCCAGTACCATTCTTTAGAACGGACGGTCATATTTCTTGTAGATACAACCGATGCGGCTCAGCAGCCACTCGGCTGTTATTACAAGGAGTGGGAGGGGACATCCCCCCCTCCCGTTGCTCCGCCCCCGGGTCTCCCGTTCCACCGAGCCGCCATGTCGACTGGCTAGCTGAAGAACCGAACAAAGCCGATTCTTTGTTCGGGTCTCGGATCTAGTAACCCAGAAGTGATGTCATGACATCACTTCCGGATTAATGGCGTCCTGAAGGCGCCAGTTTTAAAAAATAGAAAGTATTAAAAAAATGCAGATCTTGGGTTTTGAATACTTTCAAGTGGAGAGGAGGGGTTTGGGGTCTTATAGACCCCAGATCTCTCCATAAAGAGGACCTGTCACTGCCTATTACTATCACATGGGATGTTTACATTCATTATAGACCCCAGATCTCTCCATAAAGAGGACCTGTCACTGCCTATTACTATCACATGGGATGTTTACATTGATTATAGACCCCAGATCTCTCCATAAAGAGGATCTGTCACCGCCTATTACTATCACATGGGATGTTTACATTCATTATAGACCCCAGATCTCTCCATAAAGAGGACCTGTCACTGCCTATTACTATCACATGGGATGTTTACATTGATTATAGACCCCAGATCTCTCCATAAAGAGGATCTGTCACCGCCTATTACTATCACATGGGATGTTTACATTCATTATAGACCCCAGATCTCTCCATAAAGAGGACCTGTCACCGCCTATTACTGTCACATGGGATGTTTACATTCATTATAGACCCCCGATCTCTCCATAAAGAGGACCTTTCACCGCATATTACTGTCACATGGGATGTTTACATTCATTATAGACCCCAGATCTCTTCATAAAGAGGACCTGTCACCGCCTATTACTGTCACATGGGATGTTTACATTCATTATAGACCCCAGATCTCTTCATAAAGAGGACCTGTCACCGCCTATTACTGTCACATGGGATGTTTACATTCATTATAAACCCCCAGATCTCCCCATAAAGAGTACCTGTCACCGCCTATTACTGTCACATGGGATGTTTACATTCATTATAGACCCCAGATCTCTCCATAAAGAGGACCTGTCACTGCCTATTACTGTCACAAGGGATGTTTACATCCTTTGTGACAGCAATAAAAGTGATAAAAAAAAATGAAAAGGACAGTGCAAAAATAAAAACATTAAATTTACAGAACATCGGTACCGAATATCGGCTATCGGCCTGAATGGCATCCAAAAAAATCGGTATCGGCCCTGAAAAAAACGATCTCGGTCGATCCCTACTGTATGTGCACCATAGCTTGCAGACTTTCACAAAGACAAAATAATATACACTGATTCTGATTATTTTTTTCCCAAATAAACATAGCAGAATACTTTTTGGCCTACATTTATTTAGAAATCTTATTTATTTGCAAAATGTTATAACATAAACAAAGAAAACTTGTTTTTTTATTTTTCAAACATTTCGGAATTTATTCATATATATATATATGGTAAAAAAATTAAAAATCCAGTAAATCAAATAAGAAAAAAGGAAGAAGTGTCGGGAATATATCCCGCTACAGCTGGACTTTAATGGCATGGCATGAGACCGAAACCAAAGTGTTTTTTTTTTTTAAAGAATATGATTTTTATTTGGAACAGTTTAAAAAGTTTTCCGGAAAGTTATAAAAGATTATAGCAAAATACTCATACAAGAAGAGTGTGTGCTGCAATATGACACAATCACCTCCTAATG
Organism: Glandirana rugosa; assembly: GCA_018402905.1. Taxonomy (NCBI): domain Eukaryota; kingdom Metazoa; phylum Chordata; class Amphibia; order Anura; family Ranidae; genus Glandirana; species Glandirana rugosa. The sequence continues at coordinate 88,127 of BLSH010203946.1, forward strand.
CCTACTATTATACTCCTATTAATAAGCTTGAGTTGTATAGATAGTTAAATTCTTCAAGGGTCGACGCGTTTCACTTGATTGCCTAGCTTATTCAAGACCCATAGGTTGAATGTCATATTCTGTATAGTACAATATAAATACAAATTAGTACATATATAATCATATTTACAACATATTCACTATCATTGGTCCTTACATTTACTAGTCGAGAGAAAGCCCCATAGCACTTACAACAACACACTGCAAGACATTGAAGGCATCACAGAACGTCTGTGGGGCTTTTCTCTCCACTTTTTTTCCTCTCTTCTCTCTTTTCTTCCCTTTACTCCTTTCCTTCCCCCTTCTCCTTTCCCCTTCCCCCTTCACCCCCCTTTTCTTTTTCCCCCTCCCCCCCTTCTATCTATCTCTGTGTTAACCCCATTTGGCTATGCATCTGTGAAAATGACATATATACCATCTAACGGATACTGGGAGAACTCCATATAAGCAATTACCAAATTATAAATAGGTATGTACTTTCAAGAAATTAAATTTAAATTTTTGGCAACTATAGAGGGACGCACATACGTGTGTATACATATATGTATACAGTATGTGGATATACTATATGCGCCTATATAGTCATATATACATGACATATCTATTGCTTTTGCTAGGAATGCTTTGGTCCATATTGATCCATATGGCCTGGGCTGCATGAAAGGAGCTACAGCCCCTGTGTCCGCCCCACAGATGTTTTGTGATACCTTCAGTGTCTTGCAATGTGTCGTTGTAAGTGCTATAGGGCTTTCTCTTGACTTGTAAATGTAATGGCTAATAATAGTGAATATGTTGTAAACATAATTATATATGTACTCATTTGAATTCATATTGTACGATGCTGAATATGACATTCAACCTATGGGTCTTGAAGAAGATACGCAATCCAGCAAAACGCGTCGATCCTTGAAGAATTGAACTACCTGTACCAAGGCTCGAAAAATCCCTGGGCGCCAGGTTGCCATGGCGACTAGTAACCGCACCCTGGCGAGTGGCAGCCGATCCTTCTCTCCCCTCACTATCTTTAAACAGCGTCTCCGATTCAGCGAAGAGCCGATCTCTGCTCAATCTAACAGCTGTTAAACTTGGCAGGCTGCCCAGATTTTTGTTTTTCTTTAAGTAGAAACAAAGTATCTCTTGGTTCTTTTATCAAAGGAATGAACTCCGGTCTGTAAATGAGGTCAGTTTAACCACTTAAAGACTAAACCTTTTCTGATATTTGTGGCTTACAAGTAAAAAAACAGTATTTTCTGCTAGAAAATTACTTAGAACCCCCAAACATATATTTTTTTTTTTAGCAGAGACCCTATAGAATAAAATGGTAGTTGTTTGCAATATTTTATGTCACACAGTATTTGCACAGTGGTCTTTCAAACGCAATTTTTTGGAAAAAATACACTTTAATGAATGAAAAAAATAAACTAAACAGTAAAGTTAGCACATTTTTTTTTTTTGGAAAAAATACACTTTAATGAATGAAAAAAATAAACTAAACAGTAAAGTTAGCACATTTTTTTTTTTGTATAATGTGAAAGATGTTACACCACGAGAATCAGGAGCTTTATTCTACGCAACAAAATCGTAATAAAGCCCTGTGCACCATCAACAATTACCACACTTTTTGTGCAGCTGGGCTCCAGTATTTCAAGGTGACCTGAAACCCACCAGAGCAATGAATAGTCACTGTGGGGGACACACATGTAGGTGGGAAGTGGCTGCAAAGAGGCAGCAGAAGATCAGCAGCACTGGAAAACTTCTTTCATCTGTTTTTTGTATTTTATTTAAAGTGTCACTAAGGGGGGACGTGGCTTGGCAGCGGATGTATGGGCTCTCTGCTCCACTGGTGATCCTCTCATTTATCCTTAGGAACGCACATTTCCCTGCCCGCTGCTAAACACCAGGCGCTGAAACGCCCGGCGGACATCCTAAGGAACACAGCGGTGACCATAGAATGAACTGGAACCATGTCTAAGAAAGGAGTGGCGCCCCGTTCGGGTCCGGACCAAGCTGGCCAAGATGGCGGCCTTCCTCCTCGCCCTGTGATGGACAAATATAAAGAAGCGGTGCAGAAGTTCTTCTCCAAACCAGCCCACAAAGACACCTTCCCTGTGCCAGCCGTGCAGGTAGAGTCAGACGGCGCACACCAGGATGCAGATGACACGGTCCCACTGGCCGACCCGTCCACACCTCGGCTGCCATGGGACAGAGTGAGTACCCCTACCTGCAATGACACAGCCATGAGGCCACTCTCTCCCACAGACCCTGAAGGCCCAGAACCTACCCTCAGCGATATTCTGAGTGCGGTCACTACATGTAATGCATCCATAGCTGTCCTGGCGTCAGATATAAAGGGAGATAAAATAGATCTATCCCTTATGAGATAAGATATGTAAAAATTGAGAGACCGCACCACTGAAGTGGAAGGTCGAGTTAGTACACTGGAGGATGAATTGGGCCCCATCCAGAGGAAAGTCCATTATAATACTGCAGATATAGCCAAACAGGCTGCCCGCATTGAGGATATGGAAAACTGAATGAGAAGAAATAATATTAGAGCCATAGGCATCCCAGAGAAAACAAAGGGGAAAAACCCGGTGCAGTTTACTGAACAATGGCTCCTACAAGTATACAGGAAAGACTCCTTCTCCTCCATGTTCATGGTGGAACGTGCGCACAGAGTCCCCATGAGACCAATACCACCTGGTAACCCCCCTCGTACCTTTTTATTCTTATTACTCAACTACAAGGACCATGATGTAATCCTATCCAAAGCCAGAAATCTTGGAGACGTGTTGGTAATGGGCAACTCCAAAATATAATTATTTCCTGACTTCTCTGCTGAAGTTCAGCGGTAGGGATGAGCCAATCACTCCCTGGTTCGGTTCTCACCAGAACACGCGAACAGGCTAAAAGTTTGCGTGAACATCTGAACACAGTTAAAGTCTATGGGACCCGAACATGAAAAATCAAAAGTGCTCATTTTAAAGGCTTATATGCAATGCCATTGCCCTAAAAAGTGTATGGGGACCCGGGTCCTGCCCTAGGGGACATGTATCAATGAATAATAAAGTTTTTAAATCAATCTTGTTTCAGAAGCAGTGATTTTAATAATGCTTAAAGTGAAAAAAAAATGAAAAATTCCTTTAAATATTGTGCCTGGGGGGTGTCCAGAGTCTGTGTCTAAAAGGACGCAACTCTGTGAGGTGTAGAACATAGCCAGAGCAAAATGACGTTTCCATAGGAAAAATTGTCATTTAAAATTGCGGCTGTAATGTATTGCCGACTCCCGGCAATATACAAAAAATTACTGAAAAAAAGTGCGTGGGGTCCCCCCCCAGTCCAAACCGGGCTCTTCAGGTCTGGTTTGGATATTAAGGGGAACCCCGCACCAAATTAAAAAATAAATGCCACGGGGGTCCCTCTAAAATCCAAACCAGACCCTTATCCGAGCACGCAGCCCTGGCCGGTTAGGATGGGGGGGATGGGCGAGCGCCCCCCTCCTGAACCGTACCAGGCTACATGCCCTCAACATGGGGAGTATGGGTGCTTTGGGGAGGGGGTTCTGCCCCCCCCACCTCAAAGCACCTTGTCCCCATGTTGATGGGGACAAGAGCCTCTTCACCACAAGCCTGGCTGGTCCTTGTGGGGGTCTGCGGGCAGGGGGGCTTATCGGAATCTGAAAGTGTCCTTTAATAAGGGGGCCCCCAGATCCCAGCCCCCCCATGTGAATAGGTATGGGGTACATTTTACCCCTACCCATTCACCAAAAAAAGAGTGTAGTGGTACAAAAAACAAGAGGTAGTTTTTGACAAGTCCTTTATTGTGTAAAATAGATCTTTTCTTTCTTCTTTCTTCCTCCGGTCTTCCTCCATCTTCTCCTGCCCCGGTCCTTCTTCTGCTTCTTCTTTCAGTCTTCTTCCTTCCTCTCTTCGTCTTCAATCTTCATCTTCTTCTTCCTTCTTTTTTCACCGCTGCGGCTCTGTCCGTTGCTGCAGCCCTGCGCATCTCCCAGAGTGGGCGGTCTTCACAATGACAGTTCTTTTATAAGAAGGGGCGGGGCCACCCGGTGACGTAAATGGGTGAACCGTCCCCTCTGACGGCGCATGACGTCAGAAGGGGGCTGGTTCCCTCAGTTACGTCACTGGGTGGCCCTGCTCCTTCTTAGAAAAGAACTGTCATTGTGAAGACCGCCCATTCTGGGAGACGCGCAGGGGTCGGGCTACAGCAGAGGGGAGAGCAGTGGCGGTGAAAGAAGAAGAAAGAAGAAGATGAAGATTAAGAGAGGAAGGAAGAAGACTAAAAGAAGAATATAAGACCAGAAGAAGGACCGGGGCAGGAGAAGATGGAGGAAGAAAGAAGAAAGAAAAAGAGCTATTTTACACAATAAAGGACTTGTCAAAAACTGCCTGTTGTTTTTTGTACCATTACACTCCTTTTTTGGTGAATGGGTAATGGTACAATGTACCCCATACCTATTCACATGGGGGGGGGGGTCGGCATCTGGGGGCTCCCTTATTAAAGGGAGCTTCCAGATTCTGATAAGCCCCGTGCTTGCAGACCCCCACAACCACCTGGGGAGGACCTCAAAGCACCCTCTCCATGTTGAGGGCATGTGGCCTGGTATGGTTCGGAGGGGGGGCGCTCGCTCATCCCCACCAGCTCTTGCCATGCCAGAGCTGCATGCTCGGATAAGATCTGGCGTGGGGTTCTCCTTAAATTCCATACCAGACCTGAAGGGCCTGGTTTGGATTTTGGGGGGGACCCCCACGTCATTTTGTTTTAAATTTTGGCACGGGGTTCCTCTTAAATTCCATACCAGACCTAAAGGTTTAATTTTTGCGCAGGCCCTGATGTTGTAAATTTGTTTAAAAATTGTGATGAAATCCCCCAGTCAAACAGGTGGTGAAAACTTGGGCCTTGGGTGCTGGCGGTGCCAGAACACTGTAACCCCTTGCAGTTACTTTTGTTGGACGGAGGAACGGGTCCTGATGTAAATTAGTTTAAAAATTGTGATGAAATCCCCCCAGTCAAACAGGTAGCGAAAAATTGGAAAGGTCTCCAAGTCTGCTCTTGCCCCTATATATTCCTGCACCATATAATGCAGACTCTGATGATGATTGCTTTAATCTATCAGGCCTGGGTGCTGAGGACTGAAATTTTTTTTAAAGGCATCGCTCAGCCGGCCACCTTCTCCACCACTCTTCCTATGAACGACCGAAGCTTCAGAAACACGTTGTCCAGGACCAGCACCAGGACATGGTAACCTCCCAGGCAGCGCTGTATTTAGGTTTTGTGCTGCCCTAGGCCTGACTAAACTCATGCACCCCCTAATTTAAATATGAGCCACCCTTTCCTGTCAAGGCCACACCCCTTCCTGTTTAAGACTCGCCCTGAAATTTCCTAGTGGGGACACTAGTTCCGAGGGCCTTGGGGGGATTGGAATGGAATTCCTTAAGAGATTTCCTCACATTTCCTGTTTGGCTATGGGGCAGCACAACAACTTGTTGGTTGGGACCCGCCACCTGGGCCCCTTGGGACGCCCGGGTCCCCTACATATGTATGGGCTGTCCCCCTCTGATGGGAGCCTACCGCTATTGTCATACCGGCAGCAAGTGAAGCCTCTTTATGGGGGTGCCAGACCAGTTTGTCTCTCGGCCCAGTCCACCCAATAAAACTAAAAGTGTAGTGCAAGCCATCAGGGACTCTTTTTGTGCTGCCCCCCTGCAAAGTGCTGCCCTAGGCCTGGGCCTTGTTGGCCTAGGCCAAGATACAGCATTGCTCCCAGGGTCTGGAAAGGCATTGCACAAACTTTTCTTCAAGGTATCCTGAAGATGTTTCATCCTCTGCACCCTCTGCGCAGGCAGGATGAGTCTGCAACTTTATCTTTGTAACATGGATCAAGAAGGGTTGCCAGCCAGTAATGAACCCTCTCCTTAATACCACAAAGTCTTTTTGCAGGCTTTTCAGAATCAGAGAGCCCATGCAGCGTATGTTTGAGGAGGCATGAGTGTCCTCTGGGTCACTGAGGATGACATTATCAGGAACTACCTCCCCCCAGCCACGTACAACTCCTTGGGATTCTGGGGCCTGAAAACCATGATCCCTTGAAGACTGCTGCATATTATACTCCACATCCATGCTGATACAATCCTCCTTCTCCTCCTGTGTGTTTGGCAGCTCTGCGGGAATGCTCTCTGCATAAAGGGGGCCTTGACAGAAAAGGAAGTCCTCCTCTTCTTCCCTCTGTTCTGCCTCAAGTGCCCTGTCCATGATTCCATGAAGCGTGTGCTCCAGAAGGAATATTAGTGGGACAGTGTCACTGATGCATGCATTGTCGCTGCTCACTATCCTTGTGGCCTCCTCAAATGGTGACAGGACAGTGCATGCATCCTTGATCATTAGGCACTGATGTGGCGAAAAAAAGCCAAGCTCCCTGAGCCTGGCCTTGGGCCATGCTCACAGAGGTACTCATTGATGGCCCTCTGTTTTGCATGCAGCCACTGCAGCATTGGCAATGTTGAGTTCCACCTGGTGGGCATGTCACAAATGAGGCGGTTGTTGGGCAGGTTGAATTCCCGCTGGATGTCAGCCAGCCGGGCACTGGCATTGTATGAACGTGGAAATGACCACAGACTTTTCTGGCCTGCCTCAGGATATCTTCTAAGCCTGGGTACCTGGTCAAGAAATGCTGCACCACCAAATTAAAGATGTGTGCCAAGCATGGAGCATGTCAATTGTCCCAGTCAGAGGGCAGAGAGAAGGTTGGTGCCATTGTTGCATACAACCATTCCTGGCTCAAGGTGCCGTGGTGTCAACCCCCTCTGAGCGTGCCCCCGCAGAGCTGAAAGAATCTCTTCTCCAGTGTGGCTCCTGTCCCCAAGACAGACTAACTCAAGCACTGCATGGCATCTTTTAGCTTGACTGCTTGCATAGTCCCTTGAATGCTTAGGGAGCACTGCAGGTTCAGAGGACAATCCTACAGAAGAGGCCACAGAGGTAGAAGAAAAGCAGGGGGTGGAGGAGGCGGATGTGGCAAAATCACCAATAGCTTTTTGAAGGCATGGTGGCAGAACTATTTCCAAAACTGAACCCTGTCCTGCATCCTTCCCAGCTGCCAGCAGAGTTACCCAGTGGGCCGTGAAGGAAAGGTAATGTCCCTGACTGTGCCTGCTGGACCATAAGTCAGCGGTAATATGAACCCTGCTGCTGACCGCACTGTCCAACAAGGCCAAAACATTGCCTCCCACATGACGGTAAAGAGCTAGAATGGCCTTACGTGAAAATAAATGTCTTTTGGGAACCTGCCACTATGGGACAGCACATTCCACAAATTGACAAAAGGGGGCCGAGTCTACCAGCTGAAAAGGCAGCAGTTGGAGTGCTAGCAATTTGGCCAAGCTAGCATTAAGATCCTGAGCATGTGGATGGCTGGGACAGTATTTCTTTTTATGGTTCAGCAACTGGGGTAGGGATATTTGCCTGCTGAATTAACCTTGTGGTGTACTGCTAGCAGATTGGCTGCAAGTACTAGTTGTGGCATGCATTGCTACACCTTCATTCCTCTCAGTGCAGGTTTTAGAGAGGACTGCAGGTATAGTAGGGGTTGAGATCCCAGATGAGGAGCAAAGAGAAGTCTGTCTTGTTTTCTGGTGTGGGTTTTTCAGGTACTCTTGACAACGGACTGCATGGCTGGTTGTCATATGTCTTGCCAAGACAGTAGTGCTCAAGTAGCTGGAGTCCTGGCCACGCTTGACCCGCTTCAGACATAGATTGCAAATGGCAACAGTGCGATCTACTGCACATGTGCTGAGAAATGCCCACACCAAAGAAATTTTGGAAGTCAGCGGGGAGGCAACAGCCCCCTGCACCTGTGGAGCTCTGTGGTCTGATGCAATTGGGTGGCTGCCCTTAAGCTGGCCCCTGGAGGACATCCTGCCTTGTTGGAGTTGGGCCTCTTCCTCCTCACTTTCCTCCTCTCTTCTCTCAAGCACCCAAGTACAGTCCATTTCCTCATCATCCCCTCCCTCCTCGTCACTGGAGCAAACTTGGCAGTATGCTGCAGCTGGGGGACCATGACTGTTAGTTTCTTGTCCTTTTGTGGCACCCCCTGTCTCTAGGCTCATGCTACTCCCTTCCTCCACCTGGGAACCAACATTGAAGCCTTCAAACTGCTGCGCATCCTCCATCAGCATGTAACCAACACAATGTTCGAATAACTGTGGACAAGGATCCGGTGGACTAGGCCGCTTTGCCAGATGCGTTAGAAGGCAAGCTTGTACGAGCCTGGGTGACAGAGGATGGGGAGGATGAGCACGGCTTTGTTATCCACTCCACCAACTCTTCTGCATGTTGTGGCTCAATAGCACGGCCAACAGCAGAAAAAAAGGACAAGCGTGACCCGGCTGCAGAGGATGCACCACGTCCGCCACCACCACTTTTCACTGAAGACACAGAGGCTGCTTGCCCTCTTTTAGTGGCCTGGAAGTGTCTGCCTCTCCTTTGGGGCCTTCCTGACATGATGGGGATTTTTTTAGCGCCGCACTACACTGTACTATATACCGCACACCCCCGAATGCACTGATATATAGTGTACACTCAATATGCTGTGTGTATATATGTATACACTAGACTGTATATATTTTAAGACACCACGTCAAGTAGTGTGATATATACCGTACACCCCCAAATGCACTGATATATAGTGTACACTCAATACGCTGTGTGTATATCTGTATACACTAGACCAGGCATCCTCAAACTAAGCCCTCCAGCTGTTGTGGAACTACACATCCCATGAGGCATTGTAAAACTCTGACATTCACAGACATGACTAGGCATGATGGGAATTGTAGTTCCTGAACAACTGGAGGGCCATAGTTTGAGGACCCCTGCACTAGACTGTATATATTTTGAGACACCGCGTCAAGTAGTGTGCTATATGCCGTACACCCCCGAATGCACGGATATATAGTGTACACTCAATACGCTGCATATATATATATATATATATATATATATATATATATATATATTACAAAATATATATATACTAGACTGTATATATATATATATATATATATATATATATATATATTGTATATATATTCTTGCACTGCCTAAACGGACACTATATACTATACATTGACTTAGCTGTATATAGTCTACTACACTAAAGGCATTGCATTATATATATATATAT
>BLSH010203946.1:97374-112090 GCA_018402905.1 Glandirana rugosa
GCCTAACGTCCGTCAAATCGATCTATCGATAACGTTTAACACTTTTTTTTTTTCTATCGATCTATATTTCTATCTATATTTATATTGTATATATATTCTTGCACTGCCTAAACGGACACTATATACTATACATTGACTTAGCTGTATATAGTCTACTACACTAAAGGCATTGCATTATATATATATATATATATATATACACTAGGAAGGTATATATATATATTCTTGCACTGCATGACTGTATACAGATAGCCCTGTCTATCTAGTATATATTTCCCTACACTAACCTGCCTGCGCTGACAGATAGATAGATAGAGCGATCTATATACAATCCATCTTTTTTTCTTTTTATCTATATTTTATATCTATCTTTATATCTAGCTATCTTTTTTTTTTTCACAATTTGCAATAGCTATCTAGCTAAACTGCCTGCAATCCGCAACCTAAACTCTCTCTCTATCACTCCAGCATCACCGCCAACACACACTACATAGAGCTGCTGTATAAGCGACTTTATATAGTGTGGGGCGTGGATTGAGGCTGCCGAGCAGTGATTGGCTAAAGGCACCCTGCCTTAAGCCAATCAAAGCTCTCTCTCACAGCAGGCTGCCCGCTGATTGGCCAAAGCATGCAGATCATGTGCATGCTTTGGCCAATCAGTGGGCGGCGTTCCGCCACCATTGGAATGCATTATGGGGCACGCGAAGTTCCCGTGAACGCCCCATAACGTTTACAATGGCGCGAATGGACGAACCCCCGATGCTCAAGTCGAACATGCGTTTAACGAGGTCAAGAAAACACTGCGATCCCTAGACATCCAATATGCCATGCAGTATCCCGCATGTCTTCGGGTGGTTGCCAGGGATGAAGTCCAGTTCTTCAAAAAAACCACTTCAGGTGACGCAATGGCTATACAGGGAGGAATGGTCACTTAAAGAAGAAGCTGCAAAACATAGGAGGGCTGTCTGAGGGCGGGTGGACCGCCAATGTCTCTTTCTCATTTAGCAAGGAGCGGGACAATGTCACTTTACTTGCTATCCTCCGTTGAATACTGTTAGTCAAGGCGGACTACTGAGGAGTTCGTTCTCACCGGCTATTGGTGGATGTTACTGCTTGTGGCTCCTTACAAAAAACATTGCCTTACAGGGCAAGTTTGTTTTGCCCCCCCCGTCTGAGGGATTTGTATGGGGGAAACAATTTTTGTCCCGGTTACTAGTTGTGACCCGGTTAACCTACTCATGGTATTTTTCACCATATATGGGCCTTGAAGAGGCGGCACCGCCATTCCTACCCACTCAAATAAACTCTGCTGGACTACCACCATGTCCCCATCTTACTTGCGAGCCTTCAAAAGTCTTGCCGGCTGAGGCAGTAACCATTGGTCAGATGGTATATTCTTGGGCACGTATATCCTATATTTTTCCAATCTTTTATACTGTTTCATGATGGCTGAATCTCATATAGTACTAAGCTGGAATGTGAGGGGTTTGGGTAGCGGGGTGAAACGGATGGCTGTTACTCGAACGTTCAAAAGCCTACGAGCCTCAGTGCTCTGTTTACAAGAAACGCACATGCACTCGGACCAGAGCAGCCTGTTTTCTTCTCGTTTGTTCAGCCAGCCAGCTCAGATCTTAATCAGTAGATCCCCCGGGGGGTCCCTTTTACCTGTTCATTGTCTGTGATTGATAGCAATGGTCGCTATATATTCCTGAAATGTAATCTAGCGAGTTTAGATTGTATACTGGCAAATGTGTATAAACCCCCTCCCTTCTCTGCAGAAGTCCTTAAAATGTTGGCAAATTTTTTGGCCTACCGGCCTAACGTGCCAGCCCTTATTGTAGGGGATTTTAATAACTACTTGAACTTGGAAGTGGACAAATTTACAAGGTCACAGTTGGGGACGGCACCAGCTAGGAGATTGTCGGCATTTGCTAACCTTCTGGCACTTAGAGATGGGACTTAGGGATATTTGGATATTTTTATGTTACTCTGCTTCCCACAAGGGCCTTTCCAGAATTGACCTAGGCCTTGGTAATGATGAAATTCTCCCATTAATATCTAAATCCCAGTATGAGCCGCGAACAATATGGTACCACTCCCCCTTCTGAGTACAGATTACAATCTCTCCCCTGGGCAAGCGGATATGCTGCAAGTTGAACCCTTTTTGGTTGACTTTATTCCCTGCCCAGGACCCTATACCAGATGCCCTCACTAATTTTATCAAAACAAATACATACGGCGGCCCCTGGAATGTTCTGGGATGCCCTTAAGGAATTTCTCAGAGGTCAATTTATTAAAACAATCTTGGCTATAAAAATGGAGACCAACGCGTGGGAAATCTCAGTTTTGCAAGAGGTGAGGCAAGCAGAGGAAACATTCACAACAAATCCTACTGAACAGACAGAGAGGCACTGGATAGAGGCACGGGGTCTGGCTAAACAGATGGCTCTAACTAAGGCAGAGAATAAGCGTTTTTTTCCTACACCAAAAATACTATGAGGAGGGTGAAAACACCAGCCATATGCTAGCCATGATGGCAAAATCTAATAGGGAAACCACTTTTATCTCAGTAGTTAACCGGTAACCGACCGGCTACTGTATATTTACTGCGGCAATGTGGCCACATTCCGCGAATCGCCATAAATAAGCGGCGATTCGTGGACGCACAGCTAGGGGGCAAGAGCGTGCTGCCGGCGGGGCGCTCTCGTGCCCGCCGCACCCTGCGTGAGTGTGCCCGCGCCTCGGGTGGACCCGATGTCCACCAGAGAGCCGCAATGACCTGCTAGAGGGAAAGAACGGGGAACCGCCGAAGTAAACACGGCGGTTCCCTGTTCTGACAGACAGCATGTGAGCGATCTACTGATCCCTGTCACTGGGATCAGTTAGATCTCTTATGCCCCTGACAGCCCAGTCCCCTCACAGTTAGAACACGCCTAGGGAACACAGTTAACCCCTTCCCTGCCCCCTGCAGGTTAACCCCTTCACTGCCAATGACATTTATACAGTAATCAGTGGATATTTAAATTTCTGATTGCTGTATAAATGTCATTGGTCCCAAAAACGTGTCAAAAATATCCGACATGTCCACCGCAATATCGAAGTCCCAATAAAAATCACAGATCGCCGATATTACTAGTAAAAAAAAAAAAAAATTGTAAAAACGACAGAAATGAATTCTCATGGTTTGTAAACGCGGTAACTTTTGCGCAAATCAATCAATAAACGCTGATTGCAATTTTTTCTACCAAAAATATGAGGAAGAATATAAATCGGCCAAAACTGACGAATAAGTTCATTTTTTTATATTTTTTTCTAGATTTGTATTTTAGCAAAAAGTAAGAAATTTTGGGGTTTTTTTTGCAAAATTGTCGCTCTTTTTTTGTTTATAGCGGGGATCAGAAATGACACAGAGGAGATCAAATACCACCAAAAGAAAGCTCTATTTGTGGGAAAATAAGGACGCAAATTTTGTTTGGGTACAACGTCGCACGACCGCGCAATTGTCAGTTAAAGCGACGCAGTGCCGAATCGCAAAAAGTGCTCTGGTCCTACAGTGGGAAATCCTTCCGGGGGTGAAGTGGTTAAAGACACCTCGGGGACAGTGCATAGCTCTCACCCTAACATACTGAGTACCTTCCTAGCCTTTTATTCTGACTTATATTCATCCAAGGTGACAACGAAGTCAGAGGCATTCAGGGACTTCTTACAGGGGTGCAAGCTTCCACGACTCTCCAATACATCCAGGGAATTGCTAGATGCCCCCATTACCCTGGACGAGATGTCCAAAGCCCTGGCCCTCTACCCCCTGGGAAATCCCAAGGAATGGGCGGTCTACCGGTGGAAGTTTATCAAAGGTACGCTGAAGTGTTATTGCCTCAGTTAAAACAGACGTTAGAGACTTCGCTAGAGACCGGCTATCTACCACCATCAATGTCGGAGGCCACTATAATTCTTCTACTGAAGGCAGGCAAGGACCCACTTACCCCAGACTCGTATAAGCCAATTTCACTGCTAACAACGGAAAGCAAGTTGCTAGCTAGAGTTCTGGCGACTCGCCTAGCGAAGGTTATTACTAAGCTAATTCACAGAGACCAGTCTGGTTTCATCCATGGCAATAAACATTAGGCGCCTCTTTCTCAACCTAAAAAGCCCCAGTGGACAAACCGGGGAATAAAGTGGTTTTATCCTTCGATGCGGCCAAAGACAGGGTCGAATTGCCTTATCTGTGGGAGGTTCTGGAGTAGTTCGGGCTTGGGGTTAAATTCATTAAATGGGTCCAATTATTGTAGGCGCACCCCTCGGCTCGGTTGCGTATTAACGGCGACCTTTCTGTCTCCTTCATAGGGTCACTCGACAGGGGTTCCCTTTATCACCCCTGTTGTTTGCGTTAGCTCTTGAACCTCTGACGGGATGGGTCAGATCGTCCCCAAATATCATAGGCTTTATAAGGGGTCCCACGGTGGATTTCACTATACGCCGACGACACCCTGTTATATCTGGGTGACATGGCCTCCTCCCTTCGAAATGTAATGTCCCTTATTTCTAGATTTGGCTCTTTCTCGGGCTTTACCATAAATTGGAGCAAATCAGCTCTTATGCCACTGGATGATCTACAGACTCCATTACCAGACTGTGCTTGTTCCCTGCAAATTGTCCCTTCCTTTAGGTATCTAGGAGTACAGATTACCCCAGACCCATCCAAATATCGATCACATAACTTACTTCCCATGTTTATAAAACTTAAAGACAAGGGCAAACTCCCTCTCTCTGTAATAGGTAGGGTGAACCTTATCAAAATGGTGTGGGCACCCAAGCTACTCTACATTCTCCACAACTCCCCACAGTGGATCCTGCGCAGATGGTTCACCAGTATAGACCCCTTATTCAGGTGCAGGGGCATAACGATAAGGGTTGCAGGGGTTGCAGTTGCAACCGGGCCCCATGCTCCAGGGGGTCCATGTACCTCCCTTGTACACCCGGATAGAAGGGATGGTGGGGGCGGCATTTAGAGGAGCCAATCTCCTCCATTTTCCTCCTAATGGAGGAGATTGGCTCCTCTATATGCTGCCCACGCTGCCCCTCTTATCCAGTTTACTTGTCTTCTGCTGTTCCCAGGGTGCCTGTGTGCTTCCCTGATCCCCCCCACAGAGCTGCTGTCTTCCCCCCTCCTGTAGAAGATGAGTCATGATGGAGAGATGGGAACGGGTCAGTAAATTTGTCATTTGCCAGCTCCTTCCTTTTCTGAATGGACAGAGTCAGTGATCGGTACCAATCGGTTCATTCATAACAGAAGCATAGTAAACTGTTTTTACTATACTTCCATTTCTGAATGAATGGGAGGCTCGGTGCACAGCTATTCCTGTCCATTCATTCTGTGCAGCTGAGGCCACACAAATGGAGATTGAGAGCTGAGGTTTGTTTAGACCCCCTGATATCTCATCAAAGCCCCCCAACAGAGCTCCTAACAAAAATTGTAAAAAATAATAAAAATAAAATTGTAAAAGGAATAAAATGAAATGGTAAAAAAATAATAAAATTAAAATAAAAATTAAAAACTACTGACACCAGTGAGGGAACTATCAGTATTTCAAAGGTTGCGATTGCGATCGGGCCCTGGCATTTCACCACCATGGGGAGGCCCAAAGATGGCAGTAAGAAGGCCCGCTGCAGAACTTGTGAAAGGGTGCCACTATGGGACCATAATAAAGGGACCCGCGATGGGAGTAAAGGGCCCCAAGATCAGCGAGAAGAAGGAAGGTCCCTGGCCAGGGGGCAGGGGGGCCCTTCATAATTTCTTGCACCGGGGCCCTGAAATTTCTATTTACGCCTCTGTTCAGGTGTCTTATCTGGATAGGGAAACCAGCCAGGATCAAACTTTCTACCTTACAACACAATACAAACGAGGGCGGGCTGGCGGTCCCCAACATCAGACTTTATTTTATGGCATCACAATTGCAGCATGTAGAGGGCTGGGGGGGAAGTAGACCTGAAGGATCCCACTTGTAATCTACTGCTCCATGATCTACCAGAGTGTCCCACCTAGAGACCAGACTGACTCATCTTCCTGACTCGACACCCACAGGACAACTACTTAAAAAATGATGGGCTTATGTTAAACACCCCCTAGGAGTGACAGGATTTCTACCATGTACACCAATATGGAGGAACCCTAATTATGGGGAGGTGGCGGGTTTGGAGGGCGTCAGATACATTTCACAGTTGTATAATCAGAACATACTAAAGTCCTTTATGGACCTGCAGCGGGAATTTTTGTTACCTAGACAACTGTTTTATAGATCCCTCCAACTCAAGATATGCCCTACAGACTTAAGCAAGGAACTCTAGGCTCGAAATGACAGAACACCCTTTACTAAGTAACATTTTGGTAGCTCGGGAGAAAAAGGGAATGATTTCACCAATTTACAATACCCTGACTTCGTAGACACATGATCCAGCTAAACTACCATGCAGACACAGGTGGGAGCAGGACCTGGGGGAAACTGATGGAGACAACTGGGACTTGTGTCTGCAATCAGGGCTGTCTTAATGCATGGGCACCCCTGGGCACTGCCCAGGGGCCCCAGGTGCATGGGGGCCCCATGACAATCTCGCATTACATTGTACTTGACAACTGTCCTGGATTTCCCAGGACTGTCACACTTTTTACTAAGCTGTCCCAGGATGGCTGTGTCCCGGAACCTGTACGATCCAAGTATTGTGCCCTCCCGACCCCCACTCCCTGTACTGTGCCTTTATGCCTCCCCACCTGTACTGTACCCTTTTGTGTTGAATAGCCTTTGATTTATGGGATGTTTTCTTATTGTTTAAAATTGATTTTATTGAAAGTACTAATAAATATATGTTTAATTCTATCAACTATTATACTTTCATTCTTGAGAGTAGGTGTGTAACTTGGGGCAGGCTGGTAGGGGCTCCAGGGCATTACTTTGCCCAGGGGCCCATGATGCTATTAAGACAGCCCTGTCTGCAATCGGTGTCACTGGTCTCAGTTTCTTCCTCGTACAGACTATTTATACTGCACAGAACATACCGCACCCCGGTGCAGCTCCATAAATGGGGCAGCAGAGATTCACCGTTCTGCCTCAAGTGTAGAAGAGCCGACGGCGATTTCATCCATTTGCCCAAAACTTTTCAGATACTGGAAAGAGGTAACGGATACTATTTCATCTGTACTCACTATTGTTGCCAGCGGTTTAGACATTAATGGCTGTGTGTTGGGGGACAGCAAATTTACACTGTTATACAAGCTGTACACTCACTACTTCACATTGTAGCAAAGTGTCATTTCTTCAGTGTTGTCACATGAAAAGATAGAATAAAATATTTACAAAAATGTGAGGGGTGTACTTACTTTTGCGAGATACTGTATCTATCAATTTATATCTCTCACTGCATCAAGAATAAAAAATTAAGAACAAATGAAATGATATCATTATTCAGTATAATTATGTGGGAGGAAGGGGAGTGAGTAGCACGCTCCCCATACCTGGAACAGCCGTGTATTTTTATTTACAGAGTAGCGGAGGAGTGAAGGAAAGGTAATTATGTGCTGCTGATGGGGCCACTATAATGAAGCTGTGCGTTATGTAGACCCTTCTTTTCCCATTCTTCATCCTCTGCACCCCAGCTGAAATTTCTCCACACCGAGGACACCCGCCTTGAGAGTTCTCCTACCTGATCCCCTCACCTTTCCACCTCTTATCTTCACAACACACATTCTGCAAGTCTGATTTTAACCTTCAGCTGATTAATTTGTCTACCTTTAGGCTGGGTTCACACTATTCGCCAAAAAAAACAGTCCGACTTTGATCCTACTTTGCTGTGCGATTTACGGTCCTACATAGGGGCAAAGTCGAACCGATTTTCTGTGAACAGGGATTTGACTTTGATCCCGACAATACCAGGCACCTTGTGCTCTGGGGTTCCTGAAGGGCAACCCCACGCCAAATGAAAAACAAAAAATGGCATGGGGTTCCCCTCCAGGGGCATACCAGGCCCTTTGGTCTGGCACAGATTTTAAGGGGAACCGCCATGCCGAAAAAATGGCGCGGGGTCCCCCCAAAATCCATACCAGACCCTTATCCGAGCAAGCAGCCCGGAAGGCCAGGAACGGGGGTGGGGACGAGTGAGCTCCCCACCCCTCCTGGACCATACCAGGCCGCATGCCCTCAACATGAAGATTACCCCCCCACACCCCAAAGCACCTTGTCCCATGTTGATGAGGACAAGGGCCTCTTCCCGACAACCCTTGCCGGTGGTTGTCGGGGTCTGCGGGCGGGGACTTATCGGAATCTGGAAGCCCCCTTTAACAAGGGGGCCCCCAGATCCCGGCCCCCCACCCTATGTCTTGACTTGAAGAAATGCAAAAAACTAACTAAAGTGTGTTTGTCGCCACTTTCCCCTAGAGTCGCACTTACAAGTTCTGGATTGGAATATATTATTATTATAAGGGGATGATGAGGACCCATGACCGCGACAGTGATTAATTGAGTTTATTTCTCCTTTTTCCTGACTTATGCTGAATTGGCCTGGCAAACATTTTCCGTTAAGTGCAGCAATTTCGGCGGATCGAGTGTTGTGCTCTTGAAAGGTGACGGCTCGGGAGGGATCGGCTTTCTGCTGGCACGGAATAAGATGACCACAAAATGTACTATTAATCAATGTAGAGTACTCTCAGAGCGTGACCTGATCTCCAAGTCCTTGCCCCAGGCAAACTCTATACTCCCTCCGGTGCCCAATAAATATTGTCTTACCTGATACGCTTGTGTCTGCAGGAGCAATGGAGAAAAGGATCTTCTGGGAAGGAGAAAGCAAGGGTGTGGGCTGAAAGGCGATCGTAGGGTCCTTCAACGAGGAGAGGTCATTAGGACTGCGGTGAGGTTGGAGAAAGACAATACCCAGAGAGAACATGGCGGCTCTCCTGGGAATCTGGAAGAAGCTTCTGAATCACCAAAATGATCTCATGTTTTTCTCTCGCTTGTCCTTGGCCTGCCTTATCATGTCCTCTGTTGCAGCATCGGCGTTTGCTGTGGAGATATTTTCCAAAGGACTTTTGCTATGTTGTTGATGACCGCCATTTATGTCTTACTAGGGGTCTCCACCATGGGGGGGATCAGGTGAGTCTGGGGTTGTCACATCATCCCTTTAATCCAGGACACATACTAATTACACAGGTTGATCTGTGGCTGATTAAGGTGGTAATTAAACTCACTTGGTGCCTCATACGCATTAAATTAGCCTCAGAACAACCTGTGTAATTCATATGTGTCCTGGATTAAAGGGATGATGTGGCAACCCTAGGTGTGTCAAATCTAGAGGTACATTGTATTACCAAAAGTATTGGGACACCTGTCTTCACTCGTACGTGAACTTTAAAGGCATCCCAGTCTTAGTCCGTAGGGTTCAATATTGAGTTTGCCCACCCTTTGCAGCTATAACAGCTTCAACTCTTCTGGGAAGGCCATCCACAAGGTTTAGGAGTGTCTATGGGAATGTTTGACCATTCTTCCAGAAGCGCATTTGTGAGGTCAGGCACTGATGTTGGAGAGAAGGGCTGGCACTCAGTCTGCACTCTAATTCATCCCAAAGGTGTTCTTTGGGGTTGAGGTCAGGACAAGTATTGGGACGCCTGCCTTTACACGCACATGAACTTTAATGGCATCCCAGTCTTAGTCCGTAGGGTTCAATATTGAGTTGGCCCACCCTTTGCAGCTATAACAGCTTCACCTCTTCTGGGAAGGCTGTCCACAAGGTTTAGGAGTGTGTCTATGGGAATGTTTGACCATTCTTCCAGAAGAGCATTTGTGAGGTCAGGCACTGATGTTGGAGAGAAGGCCTGGCTCGCAGTCTCCACTCTAATTCATCCCAAAGGTGTTCTATCTGGGCGAGGCCAGGACTCTGTGCAGGCCAGTAAAGTTCCTCCACCCCAAACTTGCTCATCCATGTCTTCATGGACCATGATTTGTGCACTGGTCCAAATCATTTGGTGGAGGGGGGGTTATGGGGTGGGATAATTTCTCAGGGGTTGGGCTTGGCCCCTTAGTTCCAGTGAAGGGAATTCCTAAGGCGTCAGCATACCAAGATATTTTGGACAATTTCATGCTCCCAACTTGGTGGGAACAGTTTGGGGATGGCTCCTTCCTGTTCCAAGGTCCATAAAGACATGGATGAGCAAGTTTTGGGTGGAGAAACTTGACTGATCTGCACAGAGTCCTGACCTCAAACCAAGAGAATACCTTTGGGGTAAATTAGAGCGGAGACTGTGAGCCAGGCTTTCTCCTCCAACATCAGTGCCTGACTTCAGAAATGTGCTTCTGGAAGAATGGTCAAACATTCCCATAGACACTCCTAAACCTTGTGGACAGCCTTCCCGGTAGAGTTGAAGCTGTTGTAGCTGCAAAGGGTGGGCCAACTCAATATTGAACCCTACGGACTATTATTATTATTACAGGATTTATATAGCACCAACAGTTTATGAAGCGCTTTAAAATATAAAAGGGAGACAATACAGGTACAATACAATAAAATACAAGAGAATTAAGAAGGCCCTGCTCAGAAGAGCTTACAATCTAATGGGGTGGGGCAGGTAGTACAAAAGATTCTAACTGTGGGGAATGAGTTGATGGAAGAGGTAAAAGATTAGTTGGAGGTGTGATAGGCTTCCCTGAAGAGATGAGTTTTCAGGGATTGCCTGAAGGTAGCAAGAGAAGGAGATAGCCGGACAGGTTGAGGTAGAGAGTTCCAGAGGATGGGAGAGGCTCTGGAGAAATCCTGGAGGCGAGCATGGGAGGAGGAGACGAGGGAGCTTGAGAGTAGGAGGTCTTGGGAGGAACGGAGAGGACAGTTTGGGTGATGGCTTTGTATGTTGTAGTTAGTATTTTGAATTTAATTTGCTGGGTGATTGGGAGCCAGTGCAGAGATTGGTGGAGAGGGGTGGCAGACACTGAGCAGTTGGTAAGGTGGATGAGTCTGGCAGCAGCATTCATGGTAGACTGAAGAGGGGAGGAGCCTATAGAGAGGGAGACCAATGAGAAGGGAGTTGCAATAGTCAAGGTGAGAGATAACTAGGGAGTGAATGAGGAGCTTGGTGGTGTAATTTGTTACAAAGGGACGTATTTTAGAGATGTTACGGAGGTGAATTCTACAAACGTTTGACAACGATTGGATTTGAGGCTGAAAGGACAGGTTGGAGTCTAGGATTACACCGAGTGCCCTGGCATGAGGGGAGGGACTGATGGTTGCAATGTTGATTTTGATGGAAAAGTCATGGAGGGGGACACGGGCGAGGGGGGATATTACCAGCTCGGGTTTAGAGAGATTTAGTTTAAGGAAATGATGTGGCATCCATGCTGATATGTCAGTTAGTAAGTTAGTAATGTGAGAGGAGAAAGGAGTGAGGTGAGGAGTAGATAGATAGATTTGGGTGTCATCGGCATATAAGTGGTATAGGAAGCCGTGGGCAGTTATCAAGTGACCAAGGGAGGAGGTGTAGAGAGAGAAGAGAAGGGGTCCAAGAACAGAGCCTTGGGGGACCCCTACAGAAAGGGGCAATGGAGAGGAGGAGACAGAGTTGTAGGTAACACTGAATGAGCATTGTGATAGGTAGGAGGAGAACCAGGATAGGGCAGAATCTTGGAGGCCAAGGGAATGGAGTTTATTGAGAAGGAGCGGGTGGTCAACAGTATCAATGGCCGCAGAGAGGTCAAGCAGTAGGAGTACGGAGTAATGGCCATTGTTTTTGGCAGTTAGTAAATCCTTAGTGAGTTTTAGTAAGGCAGTTTCCGTGGAGTGCTGCGAGCGAAAGCCAGACTGTAGGGGGTCAAGAAGGTTATTTTCACTGAGGTAGGAGCAAAGATGGTTGTAGACTAAGCGTTCTAGAAGTTTAGAGGTGAATGGGAGCAATGAGATGGGTCTTAAGTTGTTTAGGTTGGTTTCGGTCCAGTGAGTGTTTTTTAAGTATGGGGGGATCTGCGCATGTTTTAGAGGGGAGGGGAAGGTGCCACTAGAGAGGGAGAGATTCAAGTTGTGGATGAGGGAGCATAGGGTAGAATAAGAGAGCGACTGTAGTAGTTGTGAGGGAACGGGATCCAAGGGACAATTGGTTAGGTGGGCATCTGAGAAAAGTTTTGTAACCTCTTCAGTAGCCATTCAGCAGTCATTTCAAAAAAGGAGAGTGTTGACTGTGCTGTTAGGCAAGGTATGTTGGGTGGGGAAGATTTACGCACAGTGGCGGTGTCCTCACGTATTGCATCAATCTTGTCTTTGAAGTGATTGGCGATCTCTTGGGCAGTGAGCGAGTTATTGGGTAGAGGGGGTGGCAGATGAAGCAGAGAGTTAAAGGTTGAGAAGAGCCGAAGGGGACTGGATGACAAGGTATTAATAAGAGAGACAAAGTAGGCTTGTTTGGCAGCATGGAGGCAGGAATTGTATCTTAGGAGGGCAGAGTTATATAGGGTGAAGTCCTGCAAGCATTTGGTTTTACGCCACAGTCGCTCAAGAGCGTGGCAATGTCGCTTGAGATTTCTAGTGTTGTCAGTTTGCCAGGGTTGTAACGGTCGGGGCCTGATTCAGCGTGTACTTAGAGGAGCAAGTGCATCCAGTGATGATGAGTGAACTGTTGTAGACAGAGGTGGTCAGGTCAGGACAGGACAGGGGAGATATTTTGTCATATAGGTGGTCAGTAGCAGAGTATAGAAGAGAAGGGTTAAAGTGGCGAAGGTTCCTACAAGTAATAGTTTGGTGCTTGGAAGGATGGGTGGTTGGAGGCAAGGATACAGTGAAACTTATGAGGTTGTGATCAGAGAGAGGAAAGGGGGTGTTGGGGAGGTTGCCAGGATTGCAGAGATGGGAGAATACAAGGTCGAGGGTATTACCATTGGAGTGAGTGGAAGTGCGTGTCCATTGGGTTAGGTCAAAAGATGAGGTTAAGTTCAGAAGTTGAGCCAGGCAGCCAGGCAGCAAAGTCATCAAAAAAGCATGATACTGGTCCAGGAGGCCGATAGATTTCTGCAATCCTCAGCGAAATGGGAGAAAACAGACGAATACAGTGCATTTCGAAAGAAGAGATTGCCTGAGGAAGGAGCACGAATGCTCCGAACGAGAGCACCTCCCACTCCACCCTGCATCCGATAGTGACGTCAGTGGCAGTTCCTGAGCCCCATCTGAGTTCCTGGAAGTGCTGGAAGCCACCAGCTCAGCCAGTACCAGCGGCCAACAGTGTTCCCCGCCTGCAGCCTGTCCTTCTGAAAGGAGTGGATGAACCTCTACACAAGGCCTATTGCCACACATGCGCTGACAACGCTTTTATCTTGTGAGTTGCCATTTGTCTTTTTAATAAAGATGTTTTTATACTGCTGCACTTAGATTGTCGCTGCTCTTTTTCTGTTCTATTTCGAAAGAAGAGAGGGAGGGATTGGAAGGACTTGGAAGGTGCTTTGTGGGGATAGAAGGAATCAAACTCCACCTCCTTTCTGTCCATTGGGTCTGGGGGAGTGAGTCCAGTTGAGGCCACCATGGGAGAGGGCAGCAGGAGAGGCAGAGTCAAAATTTTGAAGCCAGGTTTCAGTTATGGTGAGTATGTTAACCACTTGCCGACCGCCAACCGCAGGTTGACGGCGACAAGGTGGTTCGTTATCGCAAATCGCCGTCATACGACGGCGGCTGCGATAACGCCCACTGTGAGCGCGCGCGCGCCGCCGGAGGCGCGCCCGCGCGCTCACTGTGTCCGGGGGGGGGGCCAGGGAGCGGGTGCGGCGGCTTCGATTGCCGCCGGCTACCCGCGATGGCCCCCCCGGAGCGAGTGAGCGGAGGTCCGTGTATGTAAACACGGACCTCCGCTCTGTGTGAGGGGGAAGGGCTGTGATCACAGCCTTCATTTACGTGAAGGCTGTGATAACTTCCCTTCCCCTGTTAGGGCATCCCCCATACAGTTAGAACACGCCCAGGGAACATAGTTAACCCTTAGCGCGCCCCCTGCAGGTTAACCCCTTCACTGCCAATGGCATTTACACAGTAATCAGTGCATTTTTATAGCACTGATCGCTGTACAAATGCCAATGGTCCCAAAAAAGTGTCAAAATGGTCCGCCATGTCTGCTGAAATATCGCAGTACCGCAAAAAATCGCAGATCGCCGCCATTTTTAGTAAAAAATTAAAAAAAAATAAAAACCCCAAAAATGAATTCTCATCATCCGTAAACGCGGCCACTTTTGCGCAAACCAATCAATAAACGCCGATTGCGATTTTTTTTATCACAAATATGAGGAAGAATATAAATCGGCCAAAAACGGTGAAAAAAAATGTTTTTTTATATTTTTTTTTTGGATTTGTATTCTAGCAAAAAGTAAGAAATTTGGGTTTTTTTGCAAAATTGTCGCTCTTCTTTTGTTTATAGCGGCGATCAGAAATGACGCAGAGGTGATCAAATACCACCAAAAGAAGGCTCTGTTTGTGGGAAAAAAAGGACGCAAATTTCGTTTGGGTACAACGTCGCACGACCGCGCAATTTTCAGTTAAAGCGACGCAGCGCCGAATCGCAAAAAGGGCTCCGGTCCTAAAGCTGGAAATCCTTCCGGGGCTGAAGTGGTTAAAGCCATGAGAGATGAAAAGGTCATGCAGATGTGAGCTTGTTACAGATGGAGCGGGCATTCCAAAGGGCGCATGAGATTGGGGGGCTGGTTTGAGGAAGTAGGAGGAT
>BLSH010203946.1:138636-153636 GCA_018402905.1 Glandirana rugosa
AGGTTAGTAGAGTGGTGACCTGTTACTCCAGGGACATGAGGTTAGTAGAGTGGTGACCCGTTACTCCAGTGACGTGAGGTTTGGATGAGATGTGGGGAGTGTGGAGGCCATTGGAGTGCAGTGACCTCATTGCCCAGTGGTGAGATGATTGGAGTACAGGGACCTCATTGTCCAGTGGTGAGATGATTGGAGGACAGTGACCTCATTGTCCAGTGGTGAGATGATTGGAGTACAGGGACCTCATTGTCCAGTGGTGAGATGATTGGAGTACAGGGACCTCATTGTCCAGTGGTGAGATGATTGGAGTGCAGTGACCTCATTGTCCAGTGGTGAGATGATTGGTGCTTTGTGACATGGTGCATTATCCTGCTGGAAGGAGCCATCAGAAGATGGGGACACTGCAGTCATAAATGGATGGACATGGTCAGCAACAATACTCAGGTAGGCCGTGGTGATTAAACCATGCTCAGTTGCTACTAAGGGGCCCAAAGTGTGCCAAGAAAATATTCCCCATACCATTATACCACCACCAACCTGAACCGGTGATACAAGGCAGGATGGATCCATGCGCCAAATTCTGACCCCACCATCTGAATTTTGCAGCTGAAATTCAGACTCATCAGACCAGGCAACGTTTTTCCAATCTTCTATTGTCCAATTTTGGTGATCCTGTGCCAATTGTAGTCTCAGTTGTCTGTAAGGTTGCCACATCATCCCTTTAATCCAGGACACATACTAATTACACAGGTTCTGTGGCTGATTAAGGTGGTAATTAAATGCATTTGGTGCCTTATCTGCATTATATTAGCCTCAGAACCTGTGTAATTCATATGTGTCCTGGATTAAAGGAATGATGTGGCAACCCTAGTTGTCTGTTCTTAGCTGACAGGCGTGGCATCCGGTGTGGTCTTCTGCTGCTGTAGCCCATCTGCTTCAAAGTTGGATGTGTTGTGCGTTCAGAGATGGTATTCTGCATACCTTGAGTGTAACAAGTGGTTATTTGACTCACTGTTGCTTTTCTATCATCTGGAACCCTGACCTCTGACACCAACAAGGCGTTTTCCTCCACACAACTGCCGATCACTGGATATTTTCTCTTTTTCCCACCATTCTCTGTAACCACGAGAGATGGTTGTGTGTTAAAATCCCAGTAGATCAGCAGTTTTTTAAATACTCGGACCAGCCCGTCTGGCACCAACAACCACGCCACGCTCAAAGTCACTTAAATCCCCTTTCTTCCCCATTCTCATGTTCAGTTTGAACTTCAGCAAGTCGTTTTCACCACATCTAGATGCCTGAATGCATTGAGTTGCTGCCTGTGATTGGCTGATTAGCAATTTCTGTTACCAAGCAATTGAACGGGTGTACCTAATAAAGTGACCAGTGAATATATCCTTATATGTATGTATGTATATGTATCTTCCATATAAGCCCCGAACTGATGCAACGAAGACGGGAACCTTCCATGAGCAGAATCTCAGCTTTTCTACAGGAGATATTGTATTCTCTGTGTATATGGGATTTCTTCCTCTTTTGTGTTCCTTTGCTTTGTGATGGTTTTGGCACATCTCAAGCCCCTATTATCCATTATAATGATTTTGTAAATATTCATCAGGTTCCCCTATTTCCTTCCAAGCTTGTTTCCTGAACTTTTGGGAGCAGCCATAATCCTATCACTGACAATAATGACAAAGAAAATTTCATCAGGACCAGGGCTGAATATATTAATATGCCTAAAAAAAAATGTAATGAGCCTAAACAAATCCATGAATTAACATATCAGGGTTGAAAATTTTGGCAAGCATTGGTGCTCCTGTGATTAACTGCCTGCATCCTGGAAAACCTCTACAATGTTTCCTTGTTTTTTATCAGGTCCACACGTTTGCACCCTGGAAAGCTGTTACTTTTCTGCATTGTTCCATTGTTTTCTCACAATCGCAACCTCAGCCTACGACTTTGGAAGGAAGCCCATGAATGTTACATCAGTCAAAGTCGGCTAATTGGTAGTTTGTTCTTTTCAAAGTTCTCATGGCTTTGCCTGGAGAGCGCTCTGTTCTCCACCGCGAGCTTCCCGTCGTTTGTTGTTTCCAGCGTTTGACCCGTGCGTTTGTTGCTTTGATTTGTTGACAGTTTTTGTAAAGTTCAGCTATAATAATCCATCTGATTAAGGCTTGGAGACAACCAAGTACCAGAAGACGCATCAAGCCTCAAGAACATCGGAAATTGCCATGGGTGGAGGCCACAGTTAACCCGGAGAAGCTTAGGAGAATCCAACCCTCCATGGTCCATTTAGTAAAAGCTGCAGAAATCTGATTTCTGATTGGCGCTAAACAGGGCAGCCATCAGAAATTTTGGGGCCCCTTACACAGCTTTAGACCTGGGCCCCCCTCCGTCTGACCTAGAGTATGGTTGCCACCTCATCCCTTTAATCCAGGCCACATATTAATTACACAGGTTGTTCTGTGGATGAAACCACTTCAATACCGGGCACTTAGAACACTTCCCTACCAGACCAATTTTCAGCTTTCAGTGCTGTTGCGATTTGAATGAGAATTGCGCGGTCGTGCGACGTTGTACCCAAACAAAGTTTTTATCATTTTGTTCCCACAAATAGAGCTTTCTTTTGGTGGTATTTGATCACCCCTGCGGTTTTTATTTTTTGCGCTATAGAAAAAAAAAAGACCGAAAATTAAAAAAAAAAAAAACATTTTTCTTTGTTTCTGTCACAAAAGTTTGTATAAAGTACATTTTCTCCTTCACTGACGGGCACTGATGTGGCTACACTGATGGGCACTGATGAGGCTACACTGACGGGCACTGATGAGGCAGTACAGATTGGCACTGATGAGGTGGCACTGATAAGGTTGCACTGATGATGGGGCACATATACAGCACTGATGGGCGGCACTGACAAGCAACACTGACGGGCACTGATATGCGGCACTGATGGACACTCATAGGCGGCACTGATAAGTGGCACTGGACACTGATGGGCACTGATAGGTGGCACTTTTAGGTGGCACAGGTGGGCACTTTTAGGTGGCACAGGTGGGCACTTTTAGATGGCACAGGTGGGCACTGATAGGTGACACAGGTGGGCACTGATAGGTGTCACAGGTAGGCACAGGTGGGCACTTATAGGTGGCAGAGGTGGGCACAGGTGCAACAAGCACTGTTAGGGATGGCACTGGCAGGCGTCATACATGGGCACAGTGCCATCCCTACAGTGCACAATAATGCCCTTACCTGGTGGTCTAGTGGGGGCTCCCTGGTGGTCCTGGGCGGCCTCTGTGGTCCTTCCCTGGTGGCCCTGGGCGGCCTCTGTGTGATGTCCGGAGGGGGCTCCCTGGTGGTCCTGATCTGGCTCCCTGGTGGTCCAGTGGGGTGATCCTGAGGGTGGCTGCGCTGATAAATGTTCAGCGCAACCCTCCCCTTGTCAGGAGAGCAGCCGATCGGCTCTCCTCTGCTCAGGTCTGCAGACCTGAGCAGAGGAAAAGCCGATAAACGGCTCTTCCTATTTACACTGTGATCAGCCGTGATTGGTCACAGCTGATCACATGGTAAAAGGCTTCGGATTGAAGCCCTTTACCTCGGTCGGTAATGCGGTGGGTCAGCCTGACCCACAGCACCACCGATCGCCGCAATGCGCGCCCCCAGGGGCGCGCGATCGCGGATTATCCTGAGGACGTCAATAGACATCCAGTCAGGATAATGAACCCCCCGCCCGGACGTCATTTGTCAATGCGCCGGGCGGGAAGTGGTTAAGGTGGTAATTAAACTCACTTGGTGCCTCATCTGCATTCAATTAGCCTCAGAACAACCTGTGTAATTTATGTGTGTCCTGGGTTAAAGAGATGATGTGACAACCCTAGCTCTGGGGAATGTTGGTGGTCAGACTAGGGTTGCCACCTCACCCCTTTAAACCCGAACACAACTGAATTACACAGGTAGTTCTGTGGCTGATTAAGGTTGTAATTAACCACTTCCTTACTGGGCACTTAAACCCCCCCTCCTGCCCGGACCAATTTTCAGTTTTCAGCGCTGTCACTCTTTGAATGACAATTGCGCGGTCGTGCGACGTTGTACCCAAACAAACTTGGCGTCCTTTTTTTCCCACAAATAGAGCTTTCTTTTAGTGGTATTTGATCGCCTCTGCGTTTTTTATTTTTTGCGCTATAAACAAAAAAGAAGCGACAATTTTGAAAAAAGAACAATATTTTTTACTTTTTGCTATAATAAATATCCAAAAATAAAAAATAAAAAAATACATTTATTCATCAGTTTAGGCCGATATATATTCTTCTACATATTTTTGGAAAAAAAATCAAAATCGGGGTATATTGATTGGGTTGCGCAAAAGTTATAGTGTTTACAACCTATGGACATTGGTTTATGGCGTTTTTATTTATTTTTATTTTTTTACTAGTAATGGCGGCGATCTGCGATTTTTATCGGGACTGCGATATTGCGGCGGACATGTTGGACGTTTTTGACACTTTTTTGGGACCAATGACATTTATACAGCGACCAGAAATGTAAATATCCACTGATTACTGTGTAAATGTCATTGGCAGTGAAGGGGTTAACCTGCAGGGGGCAGTGAAGGGGTTAACTATGTTCCCTGGGTGTGTTCTAACTGTGGGGGGGCGGGGTTGGCAGGGGCATGACAGATCTAGCTGATCCCAGTGACAGGGATCAGTAGATCTGTCATGCCCCCCCTCACAGAATGGGGAACCGCCGTGTTTACATCGGCGGTTCCCCGTTCCGGCTCTCTGGAAGGAGATCGCGGGTCTCCGGCGGACATCGGGTCTGCTCGACCTGCGGGCACGCTCCCGCAGAATGCGGCGGCACGTGCACGCGCCACTCCCGCCCACAGGAGCGCGCCCAGCACAAGCCATAATGGAAGGACGTCTATAGACATCCTCCCGGCATTTTAGTGCCGCGCTGTAGCTGTCATTCGGCTATGGCGGCGGCGCGAGGAGGTTAAACTCACTTGGTGCCTTATCTGCGTTCAGTTAGCCTCAGAACTACCTGTGTAATTCAGTTGTGTTCGGGTTTAAAGGGATGAGGTGGCAAACCTAGTCTGACCACCAACATTCCCCAGAGCTAGGGTTGCCACATCATCTCTTTAATCCAGGACACATATGAATTACACAGGTTGTTCTGAGGCTGATTTAATGCAGATGAGGCACCAAGTGAGTTTAATTACCACCTTAATCAGCCACAGAACAACCTGTGTAATTAATATGTGTCCTGGATTAAAGGGATAAGGTGGCAACCCTACCCAGGGCCCACCCACTGGTCATCCCACCACATCCGCCCACTGGCCAGGCCCAACACATATGAATTGCAGAGGTCCTAAGGCTAGTTTAATTCAGATAAGGCCCCAAATTAGTTTAATTACCACCTTATTCAGCCACAGAACAACCTGTGTAATTAATATGTGTTCGGTTCTCAGAGGCGGTTCACACTGGAGCGGCGCGACTTGCAGGGCAAAGCAAGTCGCCCCGCTCGAGGCGACCTCAGCGCGGCTTGCAAGGAGACTTCTATCCATAGAAGTCAATGCAAGTCGCGCTGAGGTCGCCCAAAAAATAGTGCAGGAACCTTTTTCTAAGTCGGAGCGACCTGAGTGGCTTCTATTAGAACGGTTCCATTGCAGTTGTCTGACAAGTCGCCTCAATGTGAACCGGCTCTAAAGGGATGAGGTGGCAACCCTAGGCCAGGGGGGTACACATGTTGCAGCCGCAGTAGGAATTATACACCCTGTCACACTTACCAGGTGTGGCCAAGCATGACCCATTCATGTGAAGTGTGCAATGCATGCTAGTGTGTGGTCCAAGGGGTTTAAAAAACAGTGCACAGGCAGCACAGCCTCACCCAATGCTTGCAATAAGACCTCACACCGAACCATAGGTGCTGGAAGTCCCAAGCTTGGACCATTTATGGTCGAGGGGGCCCTGTCCATGTGACCCAAGTTTGGTATTTATATCGCCTATGGTTCAGGAGAACGGTGTCCCCAAACTGGATGCCCCCCTCCCATAGACTCCAATGTTAAGTCCGAAATTCAACCGACAATTGCCGGTCAAGGACTGGTCACTTTGAGGACCCGGTACGGCCGAACCATAGGTGCTGGAGGTCCCAAACATGGACCAGTTGTGGTCCAGGGGGCCCTCTCCATGTGACCCAAGTTTGGTATTTTTATCGGCTATGTTTCGGGAGAACGGTGTCCCCAAACTGGGTGACCCCTCCCATAGACTCCAATGTTAAAGACTGCAAAAGTCTTTGTTGTAAGGGCCCCTTGAGACACCGGGGCCCCTTACAACAGTACGGCCTGTACCCCCCTGATGGCAGCCCTGGTGCTAAAGCTTACTAAACATTGTTGCTTTTGACATTGCCACCTTGAATATGTTTATGTGCATATATTTGTAATTCATTCAGTCCTTTTATAATATCACACCCGATTAACTTGACCACTTCCATACCAGACACTTTCACCCCCTTCCTGCTTGCCATGGGCTCCATTCAGAGGTTTCTTTGTATTCTCCTGATGAATTCAAAGTGTTTTCTGATTAGACATGTGCAGAGCGAAAAAATGTGTTTAGTTTTGATTCGTTATTTACATTAGTTTGTTTAGTTAGACTTGTTTCATTCCTTTAATCCGTTTTCGGAATTCGTTTTTGAATCGATTAGAATAGTTTTCGAATTCGGAAAGTTTTTGAATTCGAATCGTTTTCAAATTCGAATCGTGTTCCAATTTCCAAAGAGAATGAGGTGGAGTGGAAAGTGGAGGAATAGAATGGAAAAAGATAGAATACAATAGAGGGGAATATAACAGAAAATGAAAGAATATAATGTGGTGGAGTGGAACAGAGCTGCTGTTTTCTATTCTTTTATTTTGTGTTATATTCTTTTCTAGTCTATTGTTTTTTTTTTTTTTTTCTGTTCTATTCCTTTGTTCTCAATTCTATTTTGTTCCCTTTGGAAATTGGAAAACTATTCAAATTCGAGGACTTTTCATATTCAAATTTGAAAACTATTGGAATTTGAAAACTTTTCGGATTTGAAAACTATTCGAATTCGAGAAGTATTCGAAAATGATTCGAAAAAGATTTGAACTTGTCTTTTTTCTTTTTCGTTATTTCGGATTCGTTTCAATGGATTGCTATTGTAATTCGGATACATCTGAATTTCCGAAAAACGAAAAGAATGTCAGAATTTTAATTCGGAATTAAACTATCCGCACATGTCTATTTCTGACTGGATGAAGTGGAGAAGTGGTGCATTAATGTCACACTTTCCACCTCCCTCATCCAATATGAGAATGCTTTGCATTCATTGAGAAAATGGAAAGCAACCTCTGAGTGGCCGTGTGACGGACCGCTGACACGCTGTTGGGTATTTCCGTCAAGAAGCTGCTTCCCAAGTCCTGGAACACGAGACCCACAAGTCTGGCTATAGTTACCCCAATATCTTCCATCTGTCTACTTGCGGTACCGACAGAGGTGTAGAGCACTGTGAGACTCTGGGGTCCGGATTACACATCTCCCCCAATCCTAACCCCGGGACTCCACCATCAGTCCATACTGTACCGAATCTGGATAAACCACGATGTAGGAGGACAAGCCACCATACATCATCACAGGTGTGCAGAGATAAACTAAGGACCGATCCATATGACTAAGGACAACTATTCCTCCATGGTCTTACCACCAACCCGGCGCACCACACAACACTTATACCAGTCTTTTCCAACTAAGGCTCTGAAGAAGAGGGAAATCCTCGAAACGCGTCAGCCTGCCACTACGCCCGCCAGTCCTATGGGATGTGGGTAGATCCTTATGGTCATTTTTAGAAGAACAAGATGATATAATGTGATTTTAATCTATTGACCAAATGTGAGTACGATATTTTACTTCTGTTACCTAATAAAACTGCTTACCAAGGATAATGCACCAGGCCACGCCCCCTCTATATTCTTTTCTCTTAGAGTTACTCCATTGACTAGGCAACACCAGCTTTGGAGTAAACCAGAAATAAGAACTGTTTATTTGAACAAAGGTACAGACTTTTATACAATTGAGAAATACACCCCCCCCCCCCGCTCAGATTACCCTAACAATACAACTGTAACCAGAAACATAACTAACATGAGCTAATTAACTAGCCATTTAACCAGCCTAGGTGAGTCAGAGGCCTGACCTTTTAGGTCAGACTTGTCATCTCCTAGCTCAGAAGACAATAGCTGAGTTAAAGCGGAAAACTGGAACTTCCGCTTTAAGAGAAGGTGACCCCCCCCCCGACATGCCACAATTGGCATGTCTTTTTTTGGGGGGCGACCAGGGACCCTATTTTTACAGGGTCCTTGGTCCACTTCCTCCCCTGGAGCCGTGGCTCCGGAAAGGAAGTCCACCTTCCCTCTCGGCGATCTTCTGGGACACGTCACGGGTCCCAGAAGATACGCCGGCCAGTCACAAGGCGCAGCGTGACTCGCGCGTGCGCAGTGTGTGCCCGGCTTTGAAGCCGGTGCCCACTGCCCACACTTGTGATGCCGGCGCCGTCGAGGGGAGGGGGCGAAGAGCGAGCCCTCGGGTGACCGCATCACTGCCCTTTTTGTAGCTGCTGACTTTTACATGGGTGGAACTCCGCTTTAATTAGCACAATAAACAATGGGTGAAAGACCCTTTGTCACACACCTGGTGGTGGAGTCTGTCTTATGCAAGGAGCAGCCACTCTTACGGCCCTGGTTCCGGAACCCTTGGTAGAACAGAGAGGGAGTTCTAGAGCACAGGGGGGCACGAGGGCTGGACTGGATCACTGCTGGAGATGTGAGAAGTGCATTGGTGTCTCGTGCGGTAAGTAGCGTGGTGATGCAGGGCAGGGTTGGCAACAGACGGGCAATGCGGTACAGAGGGTGCAGG
Organism: Glandirana rugosa; assembly: GCA_018402905.1. Taxonomy (NCBI): domain Eukaryota; kingdom Metazoa; phylum Chordata; class Amphibia; order Anura; family Ranidae; genus Glandirana; species Glandirana rugosa. The sequence goes on from BLSH010203946.1 coordinate 147,555, forward strand.
CAGGAGAGTTGTCAGGTACAGGAAGAGTTCGTCAACAGGCTGGCGGCAAGGTACCAAAGGGTCAGGCAGAAGAATAGTCGTGGGCAAGTTAGGGATCGGTGCAGGCAGAGCTCAATCAGAGTCAGGGCAAGCCGGATCACAGGAAACTGGTCACAGGTAAACAGGTAACAGGCACTTCAAGAGCACGGACACGCTGTAGAATGGACAGCACCGCTGCATGGATGCTGCCTGGTTTAAATAGCTTGTTTGGCGCCAGTGGCGTTACGCACGTGCCCGCTCGCCCCCCACGTGCGCACGCTCCCGCGTGTGCCTGTGCAACTGAAAAGGCAAACTTGATTCATTACTCACAAGTGTTCTCTGACACCCTTAGAAGCCACACTAGCCTACTTACAATAAATACATTATAGCAGACGACCCCAAACAGGTGGCTTGAGTTGATGACATCAACGCCTGCTTTGAGACCCACAATGTGGAGCAGTCACTATTGGTTGTGAGGCAGTTAGGCCCTACACAGGGACCCGAGGCCTAGAGTCCCAGAATCTGTTAGACTCGGGGAGACATAGCCTGGAATCCAAAGTAACATTACCCCAAGGGTCCCCCAGGCATACACCTCACAAAGAGTAGTGTTCCTTTAAAAGTCAGGGCCCATAGTCAACGGGTAAGAGGCCAGCATTCAGCCCCCTCCAAAAGCCTCTGTCCCAGGTGAGTCTATCATAGGCTGAACGGCTGAACGCCGGTGTTCACAATGCTGCTCAGCACAGGACCTGGAAGCTAGTGAAGGCCACTGTAGTAGCGGTGTCTACTATAGTGATTTCCAGATTTTAGAGGGATCCTACAGGTATGGCATATTTATAGTTGGACTATTGCGACTATGTAATAAATTCCATACCCGAAATTCCTCTTTAACCCCTTTATGCCAACTGTACACAAATATGCAGCCCTGCAGGACTAGGCTTTTTTCCATGGAATTGCATATATGCGTATCTCCCTCTGTGCTGGGAGTGCGCCGCATGTGAGAGATTCCTGGGCAGACCGGTTCCAGATGATAGAAAGGCAACAGAAACTCAAATAACCACTCGTTACACCCAAGGTATGCAGAATACCATCTCTGAACGCACAACACATCCAACCGTGAAGCAGATGGGCTACAGCGGCAGAAGACCACACCGGGTGCCACTCCTCTCTGGAAACAGGCTTCAACTGGCACAGGCTCACCAAAATTGGACAATAGAAGATTGGAGAAACGTTGCCTGGTCTGATGTGTCTGGATTTCAGCTGCGACATTCAGATGGTGGGGTCAGAATTTGGCGCATGGATCCATCCTGCCTTGTATCAGGCTGGTGGTGATGGTTGTAATGGTGTGGGGGATGGGCACACTTTGGGCCCTTTAGCACCAATTGAGCATTGTTTAAGCACCACGGCCTACCTGAGTATTGTTGCTGACCACGTCCATCCCTTTATGACTACAGTGTCCCCATCTTCTGATGGCTCCTTCCAGCAGGATAATGCACCATGTCACAAAGCTCTAATCATCTCACCACTGGACAATGAGGTCCTTGCACTCCAACGATCTCACCACTGGACAATGAGGTCCCTGCACTCCAATCATCTCACCACTGGACAATGGGGTCACTGCACTCCAATCATCTCACCACTGGACAATGAGGTCCCTGTACTCCAATCATCTCACCACTGGACAATGAGGTCACTGTACTCCAATCATCTCACCACTGGACAATGAGGTCACTGCACTCCAATCATCTCACCACTGGACAATGAGGTCGCTGCACTCCAATCATCTCACCACTGGACAATGAGGTCCCTGCACTCCAATCATCTCACCACTGGACAATGAGGTCCTTGCACTCCAACGATCTCACCACTGGACAATGAGGTCCCTGCACTCCAATCATCTCACCACTGGACAATGAGGTCACTGCACTCCAATCATCTCACCACTGGACAATGAGGTCACTGCACTCCAATCATCTCACCACTGGACAATGAGGTCACTGCACTCCAATCATCTCACCCACTGGACAATGAGGTCACTGGACTCCAAGGGCCTCCACACTCTCCACATCTCATCCAATAGAGGACCTTTGGGATGTGGCGGCATCATGGATGTGCAGCCAACAAATCTGCAGCAACTGGGTGATGCCATTATTGTCACTATGGAGCAAAATCTCTGAGGAACGTTTCCAACACCTTGCTGTATCTATGCCACCAAGAATGAAGGCCAAAGGGGGTCCAACCAGCTACTATTAAAGTGGTCGGTGAGGGTATATCTGAAAAATGATCAGTTTTGATGTGCTGACGGCATATCTCAATATTTGAGGGGTGAAAACGCCAAGACGGTACAACTACCCCCCAAATGACCCCTTTGTTGGAAAGTAGACAGTCCGTGGCATTTAGTAAGAGGCATGGCGAGTTTTTTGAAGTTGTAATTTGCGTTACAATTTTTTGGAAAATGAAGAGATTAAACAATTTTTTTTTTTTCCCTTTTTTAAAAAAAAAATTTAACATACGGTCACCGACGCAGTACAGCGCCATCATATAACTGGTGTGGCGGTGATCAGACATTGGGATAGCAATGGTGACCGGTCTTCATTGTGTTCCTTGCCTACTGGCTGTTTTCCTGTTCCCAACCCAGCTTCCTCCTGACCTCATTGTGGATCGTGCTCTGTTCTATTGCTCAACCAGCTTCTGGCCTTGACTTCATTGCGGACCTTGATCCGGCTACTGATTGGATACTGCATTGCCCGCTCGTTGCTGACCCTGGCTTGATCCTTGACTTTGCTGCTACCGATTCTGCTCCACACCACTGCCAATTGCCTGCTGTGCACCGTGTCCAGATATACAGTCTACCTACCTGCTACCTACCTGCTGTTGTCTGTGGTGTATTCTGCTATCCTGAACCCTCCTCCGAAGGTTCTTCTGCTGACTCCATGCCTGCTCCTCCTGTCCGCATGTCCTGCCCCAGGCCAGGCAAACACTAGAATTGATATGCTGGGGATATCAGCAACAACAGTCACTAGGATCCATTCAGTAGACGTGCATGGCCGAAAAATTTCGTGTTTTTTTCCGTTCTCGTTTTATTCGGGTTTTTTTTTTTTTTTTTTCGGATCAGTTGTTATGATCGAAAATCGTTATTTCGAATAAATTCGGAAATTCGTAAATATTTGAATTCAGTTTGTTCCATTCAAATAGATGTGGTATTCATTATTTTCGGTAATTCGTGAATTTTGTATTCATTACGTTCACTAACAGGCAGACAAATTTGAAAGGAAATTCCAACACCTAACTAATTTAATAGTTTATAACAATTATTATAGTTTTTATTATTATTATTATTATTTATTATTAATAAATAATAATAATAAAAAACTGTAATAATGGTTAATAATTTATTACATTCACTAACAGCCAAATTTGAAAGGAAATTTCAATAACTATAATTTAATAGTTTATAACCATTATTATAGTTTTTACTATTATTATTATTAATACATAATAATAATAATTAAAAAAAAAAACATAATAATGGTTAAGGTTAATAAACGAAATAATTTAATTATAATAAAAAATAGAAAAATTTGTTTTCAGAAAAATTTTATTGTAATAGAAATTATCCAAATGTTTTTTGTTCTTTCGGATTTTCGTTCTTTCAAATTTTCTGATTTTCGTTTTTATTTTTGGATTTTTATTCTTTTGAATTCTTGGATTTTTGTTCTTTCAGATTATCGTTCTTATTTTCGGATTTTCGTTCTTTTGTATTTTCGTTCTTTCGGATTTTCATTTTTTTCAAAAATTTGTTTTCGGAAAAAATTAATTATAACCGAAATTATCTGAATGTTTTTTTGTTCTTTCGGATTTTCGTATTTTCGTTCTTATTTTCAGATTTTTGTTCTTTCAAATTTTCGGGATTTTCATTCTTATTTTCGGATTTACATTCTTATTTTCGGATTTTTGCTCTTTTGAATTTTCAGAATTTCATTCTTTCAGCTTTTTGGGTTTTCATTCTTATTTTCAGATTTTCGTTCTTTCGAATATCGGATTTTCATTCTTTTAAAAAATTGGTTTTCAGAAAAATTTAATTGTAATGGAAATTATCCAAATGTTTTTTGTTCTTTTGTATTTTCGTTCTTATTTTCTGATTTTCATTCTTATTTTTGGATTTTCATTCTTTTGAATTCTCTGATTTTTGTTCTTTCAGACTTTCAGATTTTCGTTCTTTCAAATTTTCTGATTTTCGTTCTTATTTTTGGATTTTCGTTCTTTTCAAAAATTTGTTTCTGGAAAAATGTAATTATAATAGAAATTATCTGAATGTTTTTGTTTTTTTCGGATTTTCATTCTTATGTTCAGATTTCAGATCAAGTTCAGATCATTCTTTTAAATGTTTGGATTTTTGTTCTTATTTTCGGACTTTCGTTCTTTCAAATTTTCTGATTTTCGTTCTTATTTTCGGATATTCGTTCTTTTGAATTTTCGGATTTTCGTTCTTTTGAATTTTCGGATTTTCATTCTTATGTTCAGATTCCAGATCAAGTTCAGATCATTCTTTTGAATGTTTGAATTTTTGTTCTTATTTTCGGATTTTTCCTCTTTCATATTTTCAGATTTTCCTTCTTTTAAATTTTCGAATTTTGGATTTTCAGATTTTCGAATTTCGGATTTTCATTCTTTCAGATTTTCGAATTTTGGATTTTCGTTCTTTTCAAAAATTAGTTTTGGGAACAATTTGTGAAGCAGTCTTTCGTTTATTCCGATGTTTCTGAGTTAGCGAATATGCTGGATTTTGAAGAAAAATGAATTCAGAACGAAACTAATTGCACATGTCTACTATTCAGGTCCGTAGTCACAGTGTCCTTGGATGCCTCCTTGGATATCAGACAGACAATTTCTCAGTGAGTCTCCCAGACCGGATCCCCAGTGAAATCCCTCGCTTAGCTTTTCAGCAGGACAGTCCCCACAATTCTGCCACAGCTGGGACCTCAATGAGGGCAAGTAGAATGTTCAGCAGGGCTGTCCAAAAGGGCCGCAGCCTTTCAGGCTGGGGACCTCTTCTCCTGGGCATTACAGGGCTGCCTAAGGCCCCATACTGTTTATGTATTCTCTAGCCACATACTGGGCGCCCTCCTCCAGGGATTGCCTGGAACCACATAACTATTCAGGTTTGCTTATCTGACCCTCCCAACCCACTATATCTTGGAGTCCTCTAGAAAGCAAAGGAAAGCAATCAAACGTGCAGCCTACAGAGCCCAGACACAGCCCAAAGCAATCACAAGCTGCTCAATTGATTACAGGAGAGCCGCCTAAATTACATTTACCTGACCTAGCTAGCAAACTATTTAGGAAGGTGCTACAGGTGCATGACAGAGGGTCAGGATAAAGCTAATAAGGAATTCCAAAATAACAGAAATGAATGTCCCCTGTAATTGTTGATGTGTTGCTTGTGGATATTCTTAAGTGAATGAGTTGATATGTAAAATGTAGGGATGGGCCGAACACCCCCAGAACAGGCAAAAAATTGGGCGGTCTGCAGTCTGACATTTATTTTATAGGTAAGGGCGGAGCCACCCAGTGATGTAAACGAGTCACCCCCGCCCCTTCTGACGTCATTCATTGTCAGAGGGGGCGGGTCACCCATTTACGTCACCGGGTGGCCCCGCCCATTCTTATAAAAGAAATGTCAAACTGAAGACCGCCCATTCTGGGAGACGCCTTTGGATGGCACGGCTGCGGCAGCGGGCGCAGTGCGAGAAGAGGGAAGAAGATGAAGATTGAAGAGGAGGGAAAAAGACCGGAAGAAGAAGCAGAAGACCAGAAGAAGGACCTGGGCAGGAGAAGATGGAGGAAGAAAGAAGAAAGAAGAAGAGCTATTTTACATAATAAAGGACTTGTCAAAAACTGCCTCTTGTTTTTTTGTACCACTTTACTACTTTTTTGGTGAATGGATAGGGGTACAATGTACCCCATACCTATTCACATGGGGGGGGGGGTCGGGATCTGGGGGCCCTCTTATTAAATGGGGCTTCCATATTCCGAAAAGCCCCCCGCCCGCAGACCCCCCAACCAC
>BLSH010203946.1:158636-164243 GCA_018402905.1 Glandirana rugosa
CTACACCACAGGCTTCCCCGAGCTGGCGGTGGCTACATACCACCCTACTACCCTCCTAGTGCAGCTTCCGGCTCCGGTTTTGGGCTTGTCCAGGCAGCTGACCGTTCCTCACATGATCAGTGTCTGTGATGTCACATGAACAGACTTCCCCTGGCTGTCAGTGGCCAAACACCATCCCGTGACCTGCGGCAACTACAGCTCCTTGCCAGTCCGCATCTCCACCTCCGGCTAGTGGACCGCACACCTCCTTGGATTCCATCCTGTACAGCGCGGTTACTGGCGCCCCCCCCCAGTCCCCCCCCTCCCCGTGCCCCACTGCTGGCATTCCTGAATGTTGATGGCTCCTCCCTACCCCGGTGGCCTCCAGTGGTTTCATAGGCTTCTTTATTTATAACTTTTATTGGAACTTGTTCACAAATTTTATCATATAATGATTGAATAAATGTTGTTTCTTTTTATCACCCCTGGGTCCCATTGACTCTGCATTTATTTTCTCCATTAACCTATTGAGCGTTGACTTCCCTCCATTCCTTTTCAGATTGCATAGGTGTTGATTTACTAAAGGCAAATAGACGGTGCTCTTTGCATTGCAATTGCTCCAGAGCTTAGAAGCTCTGCTGACTTCTATCATCCAATTATGTGCAAGCAAATTTCTGTTTTTTTAAATTTTCCTTGCACGTGATTGGGTATTCTTTGCAAAGTGAAGATTTGCCTCATTTACTAAGATCTGGAGTAAATGCACTTCCAAAGTGCACAGTCTGTTTGCCTCAACCCCACAATCTAACACAGAGCAAACATAAGCAACACAGCACGTTTGGGTGCTCATAAAGGACCCTGCAAATAACGCTGAACGCTCATAGATACAGATGCACCTCAATGGGGAACCTGGTATCGGTTTCACAAGGCTATTAATCCTTAACAATCTCCTAGCAGTGATTTTATGTTTTGCTTTTCAAACCTCTTTATTTGAAATGATTTGAAATAACTCAGCGCTTGGTATGTCTGCCGTCTAAACCCATTACCAGGCTCATTTGTATGAGACATCTTCCCCCCTCGTCGGCACGCAATCCCGCAACGTTCAAAAAGTCTCAAACTATTCTTCAGGAGAAAGAAATAAAAGGTAAAAACTTAACAGTTGCTGAAGAAAAGTCCTGACCACGGATAACACAGCAAAGTGAGCCCATCAATAAAAGATTTCACCGCGTGAACGGAGACGGACCGATTAATATTCTCCGATTGTCGGGACACTGATGGCCAATACTGGAAAAGGAATAACATCTCAGAACTTCTCCATCTTCCCAGGAACTCGGCCACAGATAATGTATTATATATTGAAGTGGTGAGTTCTCTTCCCCTTGTTCTAGAAGGCCGCAGAACAGCGCCCATTATAAATTCATACCTACCAACTTTCTGCAATGGGGAAAGAAAAGTATATTCCAAGAGTTCACATGGTGCAAGGTTTTGATTAGAGAGGTGCACAATGGAAAAATTAGTTTAGTAAGTGTCACTAAACCAGGGCTGGCCCAAGACATTGTGCTGCCTGGGTCCAAGAAAGAAATGCTGCCCCCCCCCCCCCAAAAAAAAAAAAATCACGCTCACCAAAAGGCCCCCACTTCCATTATTTTATATCATGATAAAAAAACTAAAATACAATTTATCAGGAAGTCAGATTTACATGCAACAGCACCTTTTCTATATACAAAATTGTATGACTTACCATTATGTATATAGACAGGCTAGGGTAGTATATAGACAGGCTAGGGTAGTATATGGACAGGCTAGGGTAGTAAATGGACAGGCTAGGGTAGTATATAGACAGGCTAGGGTAGTATATGGGCAGGCTAGGGCAGTAAATGGACAGGCTAGGGTAATATATAGACAGGCTAGGGAAGTATACAGGCAGGCTAGGATAGTAAATGAACAGGCTAGGGTAGTATATAGACAGGCTATGGTAGTATATAGACAGGCTGGGGTAGTATATAGACAGACTGGGGTAATATATAGACAGGCTAGGGTAGTATATAAACAGACTAGGGCAGTATAGGGGCAAGCTAGGGTAGTATAGGGGCGGGCAGAGTGGCCCAGGGGGCAGTTGTCGTCATGACACACAAAACTGCTGGACAAAAAAAATCTTGGTTGATTTGCTGGGTAAATAGCAGAGAAGGAGAGGCGGCCGTGGTTCAATTTGCTGCCCCCCTCAAAGTGCTGCATGGGTCCAATGGACCCACTGGGACCCATGGTAGGGCCGGCCCTGCACTAAACCCACATAAAAAAAACTATCAATAAATAGCGTATTACATGCTGTACATACTCACTCAGTCACTATGAGATTCCTTTTCCTGGTTGATCCTGCTGCTCTCTATCTACCCCTTCTGTCCATGTCCCGAGTGCAGCTAGAGAATTTGCAGAGCAGTGTTGGCAGCTCTGCACATGCTCAGTTTTCAGTGATTTTCTAGGCTGAGCATTTCCTCCCTATCACATCTGAGCAGCCCATGTGACTATAGAGTCACACATGGGGGCGTATACACAGCCCACTCCCTCCCCCCTCCTACATGCCCACTAGTCAGCTAAACAAAATGGGGGCGGGATATTATATGTAGATTGGTGGAGGCCTCACCTCTCTCTTATTCTAAGACACAGGCTAGAGGGGCGTGACACAGCCTGTTATTGCCAAAAATAATAAAGATATGTTTTGAAAAAATATATATAATGTATGACAATTCAAAACAGTTTATTTTTACTCTGTATTCCAAAGGCTGTTTTTTTTTTTTTTTTTTTTTATTTTGAACATGTGACCATCAGCAGGGGACCTTCTCCTGCTTATGTTTCCCTGTAGACAGGCTGGGAGAGAGCCGGGTCATGTGACAGCTGGATATCCATTAGGAAAAAGGTACTCAGATTTTTTTTATTAACACAATTACAGTGTCATCATCCATATACAGAAAGAGAAGGGACAATGTAACCCTTTCACGCCAAAGCCTTTTTCTGACATTTGTTACTTACAAGTAAAAATCAGTATTTTTGGCTAGAAAATTACTTAGAACCCCCACACATTATACAATATCTCACAAAAGTGAGTACACCCCTCACATTTTTGTAAATATCTTATTCTATTTTTTTCATGTGACAACACTGAAGAAATGACACTTTGCTACAATGTAAAGTAGTGAGTGTACAGCTTGTATAACAGTGTAAATTTGCTGTCCCCTCAAAATAACTCAACACACAGCCATTAATGTCTAAACCGCTGGCAACAAAAGTGAGTACACCCCTAAGTGAAAATGTCCAAATTGGGCCCAAAGTGTCAATATTTTGTGTGGCCACCATTATTTTCCAGCACTGCCTTAACCCTCTTGGGCATGGAGTTCACCAGAGCTTCACAGGTTGCCACCGGAGTCCTCTTCCCCTCCTCCATGACGACATCACAGAGCTGGTGGATATTAGGGACCTTGCGCTCCTCCACCTTCCGTATGAGGATGCCCCACAGATGCTCAATAGGGTTTAGGTCTGGAGATGCTTGGCCAGTCCATCACCTTTACCCTCAGCTTCTTTAGCAAGGCAGTGGTCATCTTGGAGGTGTGTTTGGGGTCGTTATCATGTTGGAATACTGCCCTGTGGCCCAGTCTCTGAAGGGAGGGGATCATGCTCTGCTTCAGTATGTCACAGTACATGTTGTCATTTATTGTTCCCTCAGTGAACTGTAGCTCCCCAGTGCCGGCAGCACTCATGCAGCCCCAGACCATGACACTCCCACTACCTTGCTTGACTGTAGACAAGACACACTTGTCTTTGTGCTCCTCACCTGGTTGCCGCCACACATGCTTGACACCATCTGAACCAAATAAGTTTATCTTGGTCTCATCAGACCACAGGACATGGTTCCAGTAATCCATGTCCTTAGTCTGCTTGTCTTCAGCAAACTGTTTGCGGGCTTTCCTGTGCATCATCTTTAGAAGAGACTTTCTTCTGGGACGACAGCCATGCAGACCAATTTGATGCAGTGTGCAGCGTATGGTCTGAGCACTGACAGGCTGACCCCCCCACTCCTTCAACCTCTGCAGCAATGCTGGCAGCACTCATACGTCTATTTCCCAAAGACAACCTCTGGATATGACGCTGAGCACGGCACTCAACTTCTTTGGTCAACCATGGCAAGGCGCTGTTCTGAGTGGAACCTGTCCTTTTAAACCACTGTGTGGTCTTGGCCACCGTGCTGCAGCTCAGTTTCAGGGTCTTGGCAATCTTCTTATAGCCTAGGCCATCTTTATGTAGAGCAACAATTCTTTTTTTCAGATCCTCAGAGAGTTCTTTGCCATGAGGTGCCATGTTGAACTTCCAGTGTCCAGTATGAGAGAGTGAGAGTGATAATACCAAATTTAACACACCTGCTACCCATTCACACCTGAGACCCTGTAACATTAACTGGTCTCATGAGACCGGAGAGGAAAAATGGCTAATTGGGCCCAATTTGGACATTTTCACTTAGGGGTGTAATCACTTTTGTTGCCAGCGGTTTAGACATTAATGGCTGTGTGTTGAGTTATTTTGAGGGGACAGCAAATTTGCACTGTTATACAAGCTGTACTACTCACTACATTGTAGCAAAGTGTCATTTCTTCAGTGTTGTCACATGAAAAGATAGAATAAAATATTTACAAAAATGTGAGGGGTGTACTCACTTTTGTGAGATACTGTATCTGGTGAAGTGTGAAAAAAAAGTCAAGAGCCGGTCAACATTTTGTATGTCTATCATGTCTGCAGAGGCCAGAAAATAATGGGAGGCATTTCCAAGTCATTCACCACTACACTAACAGTAAGAGAGAGGCTTTGTATCTCAGCGACAGAACACAGCATTCAAGCATGGAAAAAAATAGGAGCACATAATTGGTTGCTATGGCAAACATTCAACTTCATAAACTTAACACAGGTTGGCTAATATATTAACATGTTTCCAAGAATAAAATGACTTAAGGAGGAAGTAAACCTAGATTGGGTTTATTTCCTCTACATTCCCCTGTAAATTAGAAGCGACATCCAGCGCTGTCCCCTGAGCTGGGCGGCGTCCATCTTCAGCCCCTCTTCCTTCAGGGGCTGCGACTCCGGCTCTGTGACTGGCCGGAGTCGCGTGAAGTCACTCCCGTGCCGTGTCTTCACTGCGCATGTGCCAAAATGATGTTGGCACATGCAGAACACTGCATCTCTAAACCATGCAGGTTTGGGAGATATGCAGTGCGCCTACAGGTAAGCCTTATTCTAGGCTTACCTGTAGGTTAAAGTGGTTGTCACAAGTTGACATACAGGAACTACTACCAACATGTTTTATCAATATTTGTTCTATACATGCTTGTATACTTCACCACATTTGCGCTATATTTGTTTTACTACCATCATCATATAACAATATATAGTATATGATGATATAGAAGCAGCACCAAGAGCTGTTACATTGCGCCAATATTTTTGCGAGATCAAAGAACAGTTAGGCTGGGTTCACACTTGTCCGACACGGCAATTAAGGATGGGCTTGGGCTTGTTCGGAGTCGAACACGCCCGAGCCCGCCAGGAAGTGAACCCTGCACTGTGCTAATCACAGGCAGTGAGACATTT
>BLSH010203946.1:182372-196674 GCA_018402905.1 Glandirana rugosa
ATTGAAGGTCTTCGAAGAGGTTCTAGGTCCCCCTCCATGGTCTCTTGACCGGACATCTCGACAGGTCGGACTGGACATCATGTCTGAGTGTGGTACTCAGTACGGTTTATTTACATGGATGTGATAAACGTGTTATCTCCCACGTTGTATATATTGTGTAGTCCACTAGTCCCCCACACCGATGTACAATTGGGACTTTTAGGACTTACTTGTCAGATGTGGGACTGTCTAAAGATTTTTTTACATATTTTTTCCCTAGAAACCAAGTGTACCTAGCGTTATGTACAAGTTCGACCGGTTGACGCCATTTCAGTAGGGAGAGACTGGTCAAGGACAAGCAGTAGAGTAGAGTAGGAACTGGTCAGAGAGGGATGACTTTACCGCAGTTGGCCAGCTTGAACATGTATTGCGATCCATGTGAACCAAAGATCCCTTTTTTATACATTTTTTTAGAAATCTGTCAGGGTGTAGACTGTTCATTCAGGATTTTCAGGGTTAACATGTAGCCACACCCCCTGATCACCTGATGTGTTATATATGTTGCACCCTCTATTGTGCAAATAGTGTAGGTACATTTATTTGGCATGACTCATGGTGTGAGTCTGTACTACAGGTCAGGCTGGACAGCTCTACAGGCCAGTTCTCTGGTACCTCCCCCTGGATCTTGGAGAAGCTTCTGGAAGTTAGTGGGCAGAGGTCTGGAGGTCCTGATCTCCATATTTGAGGGAATCTGGCTCATTCCTAGGCAGAGAGCCTGGCAGGGTGGCTGGGTCAGCCCTTAAATATGAAGGAGCTATGCCAGCAGTGGAGTCGGATGGAAAATGGAGTGCTGAGGTTACTGTCATGTGGCCTGGGAGGGGCTGGGTCATTAAAGAGTGTCACGGAAATATTATGGGGCATCAAGGAAATATTATGGGATGTCAAGGGGGTGATTATGGGTTGCTATGGAAATATAATGGGGTGTCTGGGAATTATTATGAAATTTTACAGTGTGATTATAGGGTGTCAAGGAAATATTATGGGACATCAAGGAAATATGATATGTCAGGGGGTGATTATGGGGTGTCTGGGAATTATTATGGAATTTTAGAGGGTAATTATGGAGTGTCAAGGAAATATTATGGGACATCAAGGAAATAATATGGGATGTCAGGGGGTGATTATGGGGTGTTAAGGAAATATTATGGTGTGTCTGGGAATTATAATGGAATGCCAGAAGGTGACATTATAGGGCATCAAGTAAATATTATGGGACATCAAGAAACTATTATGGGATGTCAGGGGGTGATTATGGGGCGTTAATTAAATTTTAAATATTATGGGGTGTCTGGGAATTATTATGGGATATCAGGGGTGACACTACTACACAGATCTCCAATTGCTTCTGTGTCCTATGCTGAGTGGCTATCCTGCTGCTTACTGAAGATAGGAGGTTGACCTATGGGCAAGGGCACCATCAAGAGAACACTTTTCATTTTCTCAATGATTGCAAAGCATTCTTTGATTGGACAAGGTAGAGACAACAGTAGAGTACAAACAAACAAAAGTTTTTAGCATGGATTTTTGGGTTGGCACCACCCCTCAACCTCTTCCTTCTCACCCTTCCCCTTCCTGATGTAGGTGGGGGTCAATCTTTAGCCACCTTGATAAAAAGAGTAGGAGGGGTTGGTCATACCAGTTTATGCTCTGATGAAGGGGGCATGTCCCCTGTGACAAGTGTCAGCCTGGTATTATCATCCTTTAGATCCTGAGGAGTTCTATCATGGGCTTGCTTCTGGTTCCTGGGTTTTATACAACGCTATGATTCACACTGGTTTTGTGAGAATATCTTGTATCTTTCATCCAGTGGCGTATCATTAATGGGTGCAGGGTGTTCACTGAACACGGGCCCCCGAGGGGTGGGGGGGGCCCACAGTGCTCTGACAAACACTGCACATAAGGATGATCTGTCCCTGGTTGACATCCGGGGATTATCGGAGCATGTGGGCTTGCACACGGGCCCACTAATTTCATGATACGCCCCTGCTTTCATCTTATAATTAAGTGCTTGAGATAATACACTAGGCATTTGCACCCTTTGTTCTCTTTGTTGTTTGCGCAGTACAAGGTTCCCCAATCTTGATAAGGGCTTTAACGCCTCGATCATCCAGTCTGTGTTGTGCAGTGGTCATCGTCATCAGAAGGATCCACCTGCAACCCACGTGAAAGAAGCCTTCAGGACGAATATCAGCTACACAATGGTAACTGAGTTAAGGACACCACACAATTATCTGTACAAAACAATAAAAGCCGTGAAATAATAAAGAGCCGGATTTTACATTTCAAGGCAAGGCCACTTATGGTTCTATAAATTGCAAGATATTGTCTTTTCTGATACAATAGATATAGAAGATAATGAATGTCTACATCAGCCATTCTCAACCAGGGTTCCGTGGAGCCCTGGGGTTCCTCCAGAGGTTGCTAGAGGTTCCTTGAGCTGTGGCTGATGAACCACCTATTTGATGAAGCCTGCAGAGTTCAAGGTTCAGCACCACTTAGCAAAGTTAGCAGCATGACACCAAATCTCTTTTTAGCTGTCTTTAAGGGTGGCATTCTGAGCACCACTTTAACCACTTCAGCCCCGGAAGGATTTCACACTTTAGGACCAGAGCACTTTTTGCGATTGCACTGCGTCGCTTTAACTGACGATTGCGCGGTCGTGCGACGTTGTACCCAAACAAAATTTGCGCCCTTTTTTTCCCACAAATACAGCTTTCTTTTGGTGGTATTTGATCACCGCTGCGTCATTTCTGATCGCCGCTATAAACAAAAGAAGAGCCACAATTTTGCAAAAAAAACCCAAATTTCTTACTTTTTGCTTACTTACACGGACCTCCGTTCTTTCAGTGCGGGGGGGCCGGCGGCGATCGAGTCCACCACACCCGCTCCCTGGCCCCACCCCCGAACACAGTGAGTGCGCGGGCGCGCCCCGGCGGCGTGCGCGCGCTCACAGTGCACAATCTCGCAGCCGCTGCGGTTGACGGTCGGCAAGTGGTTAAGGGGGGCATTCTTCCTATTGACCAGCAATATAAGGGGCATTGTTCCTATTGAGCCCTGATGAATTGGTTTTGGTAAGGGTTCCTCGAGACATGAAAATTATTTTTGGGGTTCCTCTCGGGTTAAAAGGTTGAGAAAGCCTGGTCTACATCATATAGACAAACAGTGCAATGTTACATGAGTGGCGGGAACAAAGTTATAGTATGCGCTGTACAGGGACAACCCTGAGTTAGTCTGAAATTCAGATCATGAATTCATATCTAAATGCCGGTATAAGAAAATATAATTTAAATACATTTGTCATACATCTTGTTCTTGAATCTCATTGAGCTTTATATATTTCTCCCAGATCTGTGCAGTAATCCGGTGTGAGACTTCCTGTAATAAAGACCGCTCACTGCTGCCCTCTCTCCTTGTGCAGGGGGACTGGTCTTGTCTCCGCCCACTCCTGTAGTTTTCTGCAGGCAGTCTGTAGTGGGTGGAGCCTGCTGGGCCCCTCCCACATCTCTGATCTCTCTCCTTGTGCAAGGGGACTGGTCTTGTCTCCGCCCCCTCCTGTAGTTTTCTGTGGAAGGTGGAGCCTGTTGGGCGTGTCAGGTGAAGCAGTGATGGCCCGTCCATATGGGGCACAGGGGCGCCGTCCCCCTAATCCATGTCTCTGACCCCCAATCTACATGCAGGGCGCCGGATTTTAGAAGCACATGATTAGAGCTGGAAGCTCTAATTGGCTTCAAAAATGGGTGGGCTCACTGCGCCCCGAGCCCATCCAGTTGTGTGACAATAGCGAATGAAAATTCGCTATTGTCTTCCTGATTCTCCTCCCCGGCCAATTGGGAACCGATTGGCAGGAACACCGATCTCTGTGTTCATGCAGTCAGAACAACCCCCCTCACAGTACACAAGCACCAGCTAGGCACACAGTTAATCCTTTGATTGCCCTTGATGTTGTTACCTGCAAACAAAGCCCTCGCCAACCTCCACTGGAGGCCGCATCCATCTTCGTCTGTCTTCCTTCCGGGTCCGCGGACTTCGGCTGTGCGACTGGCAGGAGCCACGTGAAGTCATTCCTGGTCACGGCACATGGCTATGAAAAAATGGCACGGTCGGCCATTCCTTCAGAGGTTCCCAGTTCTTCCTGTGTAGTAATCGATCACGGGTCGCTGGCAGACATCAAGTCCACCCGACCCGTGGCCACAGTGAGGGATTCACATTACGCTGCCACTCTGCAGCAGTAAATGTACGCGAACCGGTCGTTAACCAGTTAAAGTAACGCAGTGCCGTGTCGCAAAAAAATGGCCTGGTTATTAAAGCGGAGTTCCGGCCAAAATATGACTTTTAAGATAAAAACTACCCCTAGAATACTCATGCCTCGTGCAATGTAACAAAGGTATGCTGCAATCTATGCCCAGTTTTCTATTTGTGCAGCATCGTTTTCTTACTTTGTGAACTTCCTGCACAGCACGGCCATCTCCAGTGTGGGCATCTTTCTTCTTTTGTGCTGGCCACCCAGCATGCACCTGCTGATCTCGTGTGTAGTGCAGTGCCATTGCATAGACACCAATGTTAAATGTTACTGGAGCCGTGCCATGTCAAGCTGGCCAAGATTTTCCACAGACACCAATGTTAAATGTTACTGGGGCCGTGCCATGTCAAGCTGGCCAAGATCTCCCAGGAGCCAATGCAAAGCTGGAAATGACATACAACGCCACAGCCCCTAAAGGAGGAAGTGAAATTAGATATATTGGCATAAATCAGGTAACTGAACAGAAAAAAATAAATTGCCAATTCATTTTAAAGATGCACATTAGTGCTGCATGGTGAGGAGTGAAAAATGTGGGTGGAACTTCGCTTTAAGGGGGTAAAACTTTCTGGGGCTGAAGTGGGTAAAGGAAATTTCAAAACGATGCAGGAAAGGAAAATTTTTGAACTAAGAATGATAGTTCTATTGGACACAAAAAAAATAGGCCTGAATTTAGATATGGAATTTCTCAGCCATTACCCAACAGTTTTACGACCCCCTCTGTGACTATCACCCCCCCCCCCCAGTCTATAGCTCTCCCTTTGTCCTATCTCACCAACTATGCCTGTTTTATTACCATTGCCATGCACATTTGTGCTTGTGTTAATTTTTCTTTTCTTTTCTCCGCAAAGATTAGCCACTTCCACACCACGCACAGTATATTTACTGCGGCAGTGTGGACGTGTACCGCGAATCACCGTAAATAAACAGCGATTTGCGGAGTGGCCGCTGCAGGGTGCGAGTGCGGCGTTGGCGGCACACGCTTGTGCCCAACGCACTTCGGAGGAGTGTGTCCCCGCGGCTCGGATGGACCTGATGTCTGCCGGCGAGCCGCAATGAGCTGCCAGACCCAAAGAACGGGGAACCGCCGATATAAACACGGCGATTCCCCATTCTGACAGTGCGGGCATGGGAGATCTACTGATCCTTGTCACTGGGATCAGTTAGATCTCTGGTGCCTCTGGCAGCCCAGCCCCCTCACAGTTAGAACACGCCTAGGGAACACAGTTAACCCCTAGATCTCCCCCTCCAGGTTAACCCCTTCCCTGCCAATGGCATTTACACAGTAATCAGTGCATTTTTATAGCACTGATCGCTGTATAAATGCCAATGGTCCCAAAAAAGTATCAAAAATGGTCCGACATGTCCGCCGCAATATCACAGTACCACTAAAAATCGCAGATCGCCGTAATTACTAGTAAAAAATAAAAAAATAAAAATAAATAAAAACCCCAGAAATTAATTCTCACCATCTGTAAACGCGGCAAGTTTTGCGCAAACCAATCAATAAACGCCAAACGCGATTTTTTTTTTAACCAAAATATGAGGCCAAAACTGAAGAAAAAATGTTTTTTTATATATTTTTTTTTGGATTTGTATTTTAGCAAAAAGTAAGAAATATTGTTTTTTTTTTTCAAAATTGTCGCTCTTTTTTGTTTATAGCGGTGAATAGTGCCCCATCAATGGTATCAGTGGGAGGAATAGTGCCCCATCATTGGTGTCAGTGAGAGGAATAATGCCCCATCATTGGTGTCAGTGGGAGGAATAGTGCCCCATCATTGGTGTCAGTGGGAGGAATAGTGCCCCATCAATGGTATCAGTGGGAGGAATCGTGCTCCATCATTGGTGTCAGTGGGAGGAATAGTGCCCCATCATTGTTGTCAGTGGGAGGAATAGGGTCCCATCATTGGTTTCAGTGGGAGGAATAGTGTCCCATCATTGGTGTCGGTGGGAGGAATAGTGCCCCATCATTGGTGTCAGTGGGAGGAATAGTGCTCCATCATTGGTACCAGTGGAATGAATAGTACCCCATCATTGGTGTCAGTGGGAGGCAGTGGCGTACTAACACGGGGGTGGGGGGGGGGGCGGTCCGCCCCGGTGTCAGCAGGGCTGGGTTTGATCTCAGCAGGAGGGTGGGGACTCCCAATTCATGTCCACAAATATAGAAATATAGATGCCCCATCATTGGTATCAGTGGGAGGAATAGTGCCCCATCATTGGTATCAGTGGGAGGAATAGTGCCCCATCATTGGTATCAGTGGGAGTAATAGTGCCCCATCATTGGTGTCACTGGGAAGAATAGTGCCCCATCATTGGTATCAGTGGGAGGAATAATGCCCCATCATTGGTGTAAGTGGGAGGAATAGTGCTCCATCATTGGTGTAAGTGGGAGGAATAGTGTCCCATCATTGGTGTCAGTGGGAGGAATAGTGCTCCATCATTGGTATCAGTGGGAGGAATAGTGTCCCATCATTGGTGCCAGTGGGAGGAATAGTGCCCCATCATTGGTGCCAGTGGGAGGAATAGTGTCCCATCATTGGTGTCAGTGTGAGGAATAGTGCTCCATTATTGGTGTCAGTGGGAGGAATAGTGCCACATCATTGGTGCCAGTGGGAGGAATAGTGCTCCATCATTGGTGTCAGTGGGAGAAATAGTGTCCCATCATTGGTATCAGTGGGAGGAATAGTGCCCCATCATTGGTGTCAGTGGGGGGAATAGTGCCCCATCATTGGTATCAGTGGGAGGAATAGTGCCCTATTGTTAGTGTCAGTGGGAGGAATACTGTGCCAAGGGCCGGATAAAGGCAAGCAAAGGGCCACATCCGGCCCCTGGGCAGCAGTTTGGAGAACCCTGGTCTAACATAGTAGACAGTGTTAGAAGGAAGCATCTGGCCATACAAGATCAAACAGCCTTTTTACACAATATGGAGGATTAACCCCTTAAGTTACACAGTGAGTATAGCAAGCATGCTATTCTGCATATACAGACAGAGATTACTGTTGTGGGTTTAGTAACACTTTAACTCTGTTTGTTTCATTCTACTAAACCTTTTGTGAATCAGGATTGCTCGGTCCTTGAAGAAGGGGACACAACCCAAAAGCTTGTCCTGAAAAAGTTGTAAGTGCTAAAAAAAATCACGGACAGAACTCAATTGTTTCTGAATACTTTTGTTGTAAAATAAGGCAAATTTTACAGTTTTTTTTTTTTTTTTAATGAATAAATAAATATTTGAAGAAAAGTGCTTTTGAAATTCTATTAACTTGTGAAAACTGTCAGTGTTTTGGGTTTAGATGCCCTTTAAAGGAGCCCCCATACTGAGAAGGGTCCATAGGCTGAGCTTCCTCTGTAAATGCTGGATGTGGGCTTTGCGGACCCTCTGGCTTCAATACTTTCTGAGTCGCTGACCCCGCAAAAAGCGCAGTGCCTGGGAGTGCTGACTTCACTGGATGCATGCTGCTTCCGGGTCACCAAGCATGGAGGATCCATGAATTCTGATTTACTTTCTTGTGTCAGGCCAGAGCCTCAGAAACAATTGAAGTCATTTATATTCTATATATTTTAGATTTAAATATAACATTCTATTGAGGAAATTAAGCGATGGGGGGCTAAATAAAATGTAGGGGGGCAACCCACTATCTCCGAGAGCACAATAA
Organism: Glandirana rugosa; assembly: GCA_018402905.1. Taxonomy (NCBI): domain Eukaryota; kingdom Metazoa; phylum Chordata; class Amphibia; order Anura; family Ranidae; genus Glandirana; species Glandirana rugosa. The sequence goes on from BLSH010203946.1 coordinate 190,362, forward strand.
ATATCAACACTGCACACCCCCCCCCCAAAAAAAAAAGATGTTTTAACCACTTGCCAACCAGCCTCCTACGCCAATCACCATCATGTGATGGCGGGGCGTGTATCGTGGGCGCCGCCGAAGGGCGCGCTGGCGTGCTCACTGGCTAGCGGCGGAGCCAATCAACGGGTGGGGCGGACTCTGTGTCCGCCAGCGACCCGCGATCGCTCCCCCGCAGTGACAGAACGGGGATCCCGGAATGTAAACAAGCGGATCCCCGTTCTGACAGGAGAGAGATCATATGTTCCCTGTATATGGGAGCAGCGATCTCTCTCCTCCCCCAGTCAGCCCAGCCCTCACACAGTTAGAACACTGACAGGTAACACATTTAACCCTTTGATTGCCCCCTAGTTTACCTACCTATTTATACAGTAATCAGTGGCTATTTTTACCTCTGATCGCTGTATAAATGTTAGTGGTCCCAAAAAAGTGTCAAAGTGTCCGATATGTCCGCCGCAATATCACAGTCCCGCTAAAAATCGCAGATCGCTTCTTTTGTTTTCGTTTCATTCTGTCTTTTTTTTTGTTTGTTTTTCGGGTCACTCATTATGATCGCAATTCATAAATTCGTAAATTTGTACAATTGTAAATTCGAAAATTCCGAAAATTTGAAAGAAAATCCAAAAATTAGAAAGAACGGAAATCCGAAAATTAGAACGAAAATCCGAAAATTAGAAAGAAAATCCGAAAATTAGAAAGAACGAATATCCGAAAATTGAAATAATATCTAAGTAATAATAACTAAGTATTAAATTATAGGTATTGGCATTTCCTTTTAAATGTGGCAGTTATTGAACGTAACGAATACCAATTTATCCAAAATAACGAATGCTGCATCTAAACAAATGGAACGGAAGGAATTAATAATAAATAATAATAAAACATTATTATTCTTATTTATTATTATTAATCTGTTACATTTTATTTGTTTAGATGCAGCATTCCTTATTTCGGATAATTCTTAACTTTGCATAAATTTGTATTCGTTACGTCCACTAACAGCCAGATTTGAAAGGAAATTCCAATACTTATAATTTAATACTTTGTTATTATTAGTTTGTTTTTCGGGTTTTCTGAATTTTCAGATTTTCGTTCTTCTTTTCGGATTTTCGCTCTTTTGAATTTCCACTCTGATTTTCGGGTTTTCAAATTTGCGAATATTCGAGTTTACAAATATTCGGAAAAATTCCTTAAATGGGTTTTCGTGAATTCGGCTATTTTCGAATTAACAAATTTGTCAAAATTCATTTAAAAAAAAGAATGTGAAATGAAAATTATTTCACATGTCTAATTACTAGTAAAAAAAATAAATAAATAATTAAAAACGCCATAAATCTATTTGTATAGTCTGTAGACGCTATAATTTGAAAGGAAATTCTAATAACTATAATTTAATACTTTGTTATTATTAGTTTGTTTTTCGGGTTTTCAGAATTTTTAGATTTTCGTTCTTCTTTTCGGATTTTCGTTCTTTTGAATTTTCACTCTGATTTTCGGGTTTTCAAATTTGCGAAAATTTGAGTTTACAAATATTCGGAAAAATTCCTTAAATGGGTTTTCGTGAATTCGGCTATTTTCCAATTAACAAATTTGTCAAAATTCATTAAAAAAAAAGAATGTGAAACAATATTAATTTCACATGTCTAATTACTAGTAAAAAAAAAAAAAAATAAATAATTAAAAATGCCATAAATCTATTCGTATAGTTTGTAGACGCTATAATTTGAAAGGAAATTCCAATAACTATAATTTAATACTTTGTTATTATTAGTTTGTTTTTCGGGTTTTCTGAATTTTTAGATTTTCGTTCTTCTTTTTGGATTTTCGTTCTTTTGTATTATCACTCTGATTTTCGGGTTATCAAATTTGCGAATATTCGCGTTTACAAATATTCGGAAAAATTCCTTAAATGGGTTTTCGTGAATTCGGCTATTTTCGAATTAACAAATTTGTCAAAATTCATTAAAAAAAAAGAATGTGAAATGAAAATTATTTTTCACTTGTCTAATTACTAGTAAAAAAAAGTAAATAAATAATTAAAAACGCCATAAATCTATTTGTATAGTTTGTAGACGCTATAATTTGAAAGGAAATTCCAATACCTATAATTTAATACTTAGTTATTATTAGTTCGTTTTTAGAGTTTTCGAATTTTTAGATTTTCGTTCATCTTTTCGGATTTACGTTCTTTTGTATTTTCACTCTGATTTTCGGGTTTTCAAATTTGCGAATATTCGAGTTTACAAATATGCGGAAAAATTCCTTAAATGGGTTTTCGCGAATTCGGCTATTTTCGAATTAACAAATTTGTCAAAATTTATTAAAAAAAAAAGAAAGTGAAATAAAATTAATTTCACATGTTTAATTACTAGTAAAAAAAAAAAAATAAATAATTTAAAACGCCATAAATCTATTCGTATAGTTTGTAGACGCTATAATTTGAAAGGAAATTCCAATACTTATAATTTGATACTTAGTTATTATTAGTTCGTTTTTAGAGTTTTCGAATTTTTAGATTTTCGTTCATCTTTTCGGATTTTCGTTCTTTTGAATTTTCACTCTGATTTTCGGGTTTGCAAATTTGCGAATATTCGAGTTTACAAATATTCGGAAAAATTCCTTAAATGGGTTTTCGCGAATTCGGCTATTTTCGAATTAACAAATTTGTCAAAATTCATAAAAAAAAAAAAAGAATGTGAAACGAAATTAATTTTACATGTCTAATTACTAGAAAAAAAAAAATAAATAATTAAAAACGCCATAAATCTATTCGTATAGTTTGTAGACGCGATAACTTTTGCTCAAACCAATCAATATACGCCCATTGCAATTTTTTTTTTTACCAAAAATATGTAATAGAATATATATCGGCCTAAACTGATGAATACATTTTTTTTATATATGTATTATAGCAAAAAGTAAAAAATATTGTTTTTTTTTTTTCAAAATTGTCGCTCTTATTTTGTTTATAGCGCAAAAAATAAAAAAATGCAGAGGTGTTTAAATACCACCAAAAGAAAGCTCTATTTGTGGGGGGGGGGGGGGAAGGACATCAATTTTGTTTGGGTACAACGTCGCGCGACCGCGCAATTGTCAGTTAAAATGACGCAGTGCCGAATTGCAAAAAATGCTCAGGTCAGGAAGGGGGGTAAATCCTTCCGGGGCTAAAGTGGTTAATGAGGGTTGCCGCTCATTAACCATTCGTATTCCATGAGTAAGCCAACTAGATTGAACGCAGATCCATTCTGATGCCTGTTTGTTTCAAGCCCTCATTACGTTTCCAAGCACCCTGATGAAGGGGCAGTGTATTGGCCCCCAAAATGTGTTGGCTGCTCTATGTTATTATTTTATGGATAATTAACCGCTTGACCCCCGGAAGGTTTTCCGCCCTCTTCATGACCGGGCCAATTTTTGCTATTTAGCATTGCGCTACTTTAACCACTTAAGCCCCGGAAGGATTTCCCACATTAGGACCAGAGCACTTTTTGCGATTCGGCACTGCGTCGTTTTAACTGACAATTGCGCAGTCTTGCGACGTTGCACCCAAACTAAATTAGCATCCTTTTTCCCCCACAAATAGAGCTTTCTTTTGGTGGTATTTGATGCCCACTGCGTCGTTTCTGATCACCGCTATAAACAAAAAAAGAGCGACAATTTTGCAAAAAAAAACTATTTTTCTTACTTTTTGCTAAAATACAAACCCCCCCCCAAAAAAGCATGCTTATTATCAGTGGATCAGTGGCAGCTGTTGCTCCATCGGTTGGGGGGGAGCGGCAGATGGACCTGATCATGGACCCCCCCTCCCCCTGCGCGCGCCCCACGCACCATTGGCACCCGCACCACGCACCATCAGCACTCCCCCCGCACCACACACCATCGGCACCCCCCCGCACCACGCACCATCGGCACCCCCCACACACCATCGGCACCCCCCCGCACCACGCACCATCGGCACCCCCCACACACCATCGGCACCCCCCCGCACCACGCACCATCGGCACCCCCCGCACACCATCGGCACCCCCCGATGGCTAGCTCACTCACCCTGCTGAGAGGTGGCGGTGGTGGCAGCTTTCCCCCTCAGTCTCTGTGTCCCGTCTTCATCGGTCGGGCCCATACGTCTCCTCGGCCATATGTCTCCTCCTCCCTCCTCCTTGGCCAAAAGGATGGCTTCTCCTTTCGGCCAATCAGGAAACCGGGTCTCACCACCAGCTTCCTGATTTGCCGGGAGGAGAATCTGTGTGATAGTAGCCAATATTCATTTTCTATTGCCGCACAACTGGGTGGGCTCGGAGAGCAGTGCTGTGCTGAACCCACCTGTTTTTAACCCTTTTTTTGCATTCTTGGCACACGTGTTTAAAAAATAATTTTAGGCCTGAAGATTATACAAAACTCCCAAACATGATATATTTTCAGAAGGCAGACACCCTAGAGAATAAAATAGTGGTAGTTCCAATTTTTTATGTGACATGATATTATCAGAAAGGTTTCAGTAAAAACACACTTACGTGCATTGTAGGCAGGGCCGGCTCTACCACTAGGCGGAGTAGGAGGCCGCCTAGGGCGCACTGCCACCTAGGGCGCCTGCCCACTGTTGATCTGTCACTGGCTGCTCTGCATTGATTCATGTAAAAACTGACACTGACTGACTGAGATAATGAGATTGTATTATCCCCAGCCATTTGCAAATGTATATAGAAATAGTGACTGATCTGCCAAATACTCCCCCATTAGTTTGTATTTGATGGGCACAGGTGAGGCTGTATTGATTGGCGCTGGTGAAGCTGTATTTGATGTGTGCTGAAGAGGGTGCATTTGATTGGCGCTGATCAGGTTGGGCAGGAAAGAGTGGGTGGAGTCAGGGGTGGAGCGAAGGGGGGGGGGGGGGCGGCAAAATGAGGTTTCGCCTAGGGTGTCAAAAATCCTTGCACCAGCCCTGATTGTAGGGCAAACAAAAGCAATAAATGACCCACATTTTTTGTAAAATATAAAAGACGAGGTTGCGCCGAGTAAATGGATACCCAACATGCCAAAGCTTAAATTTTTGTGCGCCCCGTGAAATGGCGTCAAACTTCAGTACCCTGTATTTTCTATGGGTGAAGCTTCAGAAGCCCCCTATAGGTATCAGTTTAGTGATACAGAGGAGTTATTGTGTTAGAATTATCGCTCTCACTCTGGCAAACGCGGCGATATGTAACATGTGTATCGCAATCAAAGTTTCCAGGCGTAGGTGCCCCAACGCATGCGTTTACATTTGTGCATATGTGTATATGGGGAGGGGCTCAAAATGTTTTCGGGGGTATTTTATGTGTTTTTTGTTTGTAACCTTTGTTACACTTAACTTTTTTTTTTTCATCACATAGGGGACAAAAACTCCCCTATGTGATGATTTTTTGGTGACAGGTTCTCTTTATTGAGACATGCAGGGTCTAAAAGACCCCCCGATGTCTCCCCTGTACTCCACTGAATGTTTTGCAATGCAATAGGGTTAAAGCCTATTAGGGCCTCTGGCACTAATCACGTTCTTCAAAAAAAAAAAAAAAAAATACACCCCCCCCCACCATTGGAATCCACACCTCCGGCGCCCTGCATGTAGATCAGAGGGCCGGAGGCATGGATGGGGGGGGGGGGGTGGCGCCCATGCGCCCCTAATGGACGGGCTGGCACTTCTTGATATACTCTCTGCTATCCCTTCTTCAGTCTATCATGAATGCTCCCAGAATCATCCACCTTACCAACCGCTCAGTGTCCGCCGCCCCTCTCCTCCAATCCCTACATTGGCTCCCGATCGCCCAGCGAATTAAATTCAAAATACCAACCACAACATAAAAAGCCATCCACAACTCTGCCCCAAGCTCCATCACCAATCTTGTCTCCAAATATCACCCACACCGTCCTCTCCGCTCCTCCCAAGACCTCCAACTCTCAATCTCCCTCGTCTTCTCCTCCTATGCTCATCTCCAGGATTTCTCCAGAGCCTCTCCCATCCTCTGGAACTCTCTACCTCAACCTGTCCGGCTATCTCCTTCTCTCCCTACCTTCCGGCGATCCCTGAAAACTCTTCTCTTCAGGGAAGCCTATCACGCCTCCTTTACCACTTCCATCAGCTCATTCCCCACAGCTAGAACCTTTTGTACCACCTGCCCCAGCCTATAACATAGAAACATAGAAACATAGAAAAGTGACGGCAGAAAAAGACTGAGTAGTCCATCGAGTCTGCCCCTTTTTATTTTTATTTTTATTTTTTTTTTTTTTTTTTTTTTTTTTTACATTAACC
>BLSH010203946.1:219595-234592 GCA_018402905.1 Glandirana rugosa
TATGTAATAAAGGACCCACTTCCTGTTCAGCCGGGAGGAGAACCAACGGCCCTGGAGCGAGGTCTCAGTTACGGATCACCCACAGCCACATCCAGCACTCCCGACTCGGACAATGGAGGGAGGAGGAAAGGAGATCAGAGTGTCATCCCCTCGGGGGGGCTGATCGCCATCTTCCCGTCCGTCTCCTGCTTTCCAGGGGGGGTGGGGGTGAGGCTGATGGCTCAACCCCACCCCCCTGACCAGTTAGCCACTCTGATTGCTATTACAAGAGAGCCTCCCCTGTCTCTATAAAACGGTATCAGGATGCCTGCAGCTGCATATCATCCCGGTACAACCACTTGAAGACCAATAATGTATAAGGCACATGACTGGTCGGGAAGTGGTTAAGATACACTATATTACCAAAAGTATTGGGACACCTGCCTTTACACGCACATGAACTTTAATCACATCCCAGTCTTAGTCCGTAGGGTTCAATATAGAGTTGGCCCACCCTTTGCAGCTATAACAGCTTCACCTCTTCTGGGAAGGCTGTCCACAAGGTTTAGGAGTGTCTATGGGAATGTTTGACCATTCTTCCAGAAGTGCATTTGTAAGGTCAGGCAGTGATGTTGGATGAGAAGGCCTGACTCGCAGTCTCCTCTCTAATTCATCCCAAAGGTGTTCTATCAGGTTGAGGTCAGGACTCTGTGCAGGCCAGTCAGGTTCCTCCACCCCAAACTCGCTCATCCATGTCTTTATGGACCTTGCTTTGCCTTGTCTAAGACTGGGATGCCATTAAAGTTCATGTGCGTGTAAAAGTAGGTGTCCCAATACTTTTGGTAATATACTGAATGCTAGAGATGAGGCACTCAAAACTATTTAATTAACGCATGCATACAGGTCCTGATGATCTATTTTATATAATACAAGCATATCCCTGTGCTTTGTAATACATCACATCCCTAACATTCAGCACTGGGCAGTTCCAGCTGTAGTTTTACACATTTTAAAATGCTTTTTCATCTCCTATTAACAACTCCGTCCTAACTTTCAGCACTGGACAGCTCCATCTTTTTTGGAATTATTCTTTGACTTGTCCAGGGTGGCTGATTTTACTTTCCTGAGCTACACATACACATAGGTGTGCACACAGGGTGTGCCAAGTGTGCCTGGGCACACCCTAATCACCCTGTGCAGCACAGATTCCCCCTTCTGCCTTGCCCCCCGCAGCGCTGCCCACTTCTTTCCTCTTCTCCAGCTGCTGCGGCGGGCACACACAGGTGGATGTTTTAGGATGAGTGGGGGAAGGGGCTGGTAAATATGTAATTTACCGGCCCCTTCCCTTTCTGAATGAACACAGTGAGTGATCAGTGCCGTGTAGTTGAGCTTTGGAGTGCACACCCTAATGCAGTTGTCTGCGCACACCTATGGATATACAGTATCTTGGGAACTGTTCATCCTTCTCACAATCATTTGAGTGCCCTATATAGATTTATTTTATGATTTCTTCAGGGATAAGAAATCAGCATAAGGGAAGGAATCTCTTTCCCTTATTTCTTTCCTCCTGGCCTTGTGTTTTCCCTCCTTTTGCTCCTGCGTCTGGGGATTGGTTTTGGGTTCTGTCCCATTTGTCATACCTGCATATACAGCTCTGCCTATGTGAAACAAGCTGTTCTATCCTGAGGAAGCAGACGATGTCTGTGAAATGCGTTGAGACGGCACGCCATTCCACCATTGACTATGTCATCAAAAAACATACACCATTGTAACGCACCGCACGTAGGAACCGCTGGAGAATAGAGATCCCCCATCCTGCACAACCACATTTTCACAGGCACACTTAGAGTCAATGAACAGTCCGCCACTTTGTTTTTGTGTTTTATTGAGGGGATAAAATTTGGATAGGGATTGGGGAAATTATGGGATGCACACTTGACTTCAGAACAACTCTTCAGGAACAACTTTCCAATGTACAGCAGCAGTCAGATTGTGAAGCAAAAGCCCTTTACAGGCAGGGACCCGGGCCCCTTGGGTTGTGTAGCAAAATTCAGTGTCCAACTTACATCCCTGTGGCTACTGATCCCAGCACCACCTCTTCAGGCACTGCCAGCCCACCTGGCTCCAACTGCCCCTTTCACTAGCCCACATGGCTAACTTCTCCACAGTCCTCCCAGACTTTTCACTCACCAGCCACCCAGCTGACTTCCCGCTCTTCCTGGACATGCTGACCCTCTCCCACTTTCCTCACACCTGCTCCCATGCATCCAGGACAGGACTCCTCCATGTATTGTAGAGGATCCCTGCAGCACCCGAGCTACCAGGCCCAAGGTCAACCCCCCCCCCCCCAGACTGGGGAGCTCCCTAAAGGGCCACGAAAGCCTCTTCACTACTCCTTCTCCATCTTCCACCCAACTGCCCCCTGATGGCATGACTCACAGTATTTAAGAGGTGCCTACACCCTGCCAGCCCACTTGCTGGGGATTGGCTGGGGCCCTCCTCAATACTCCAGGCAGCTCCTTCTAACCTCCCTCACATTCTTCTGGAAGCTTCTTCAAGGTTCCAGCAAGTAGGGGGAGGTACCAGAGGTGCTACCTGATGAGTCATCCAGCCTCCCTGAGTCACTCACCCTGACCCAGATTCAACTCAGGTCGGGCTGCCAGCCAAGCCAAACAATTTAGCTACACTACAAACTAACTATATACAGCCTATTCTAGCACACTAGAGGGTACTACACCTTGATAATACATTAAGACTGAAATTACCCTCAGGGTCTTTTTCACTTTTTCCTCCTTTGCAGTGGTGTAAGGCAAATGTCAGGACCTGGTGGAAATGTGCTTCCCAGAGCGGAAAGTTATAGTTTCAGTGTCTCCCAGCAGCCAGAAGATCCCAGTAATCAGTTTCCCCCTAATGTTGGCTGCTGGGAGGGTATTTAGGTCCTCCCCCACTAGTGCCTCTTGCTCCAATGTTTTGCTGCTACCAGATTCTGTTTGCCTTTGATCCTTCTTGATCTTGCTCTTGTCCCAAAGACTGTACCTTGTTGCCTTGTACCTCCTCCCCCTTGTTCCTGATCCAAGTCTTGGTTCCCCCTTCTCATCTGCTCCTGGCAGCTCCCGTTTTCCCTGCTTTTCTGTTTTCCCCATTTTGTGGAACCTTGGATTACGAGCATAATCCGTTCCAGGAGAATGCTTGTAATCCTAATCACTCGTATATCAAAGCATGTTTCCCCATAGGAAACAATGGAAACTAATTTGTTCCACAGTGACTGCTTGTCAATGCAGTACTGTGTGTGTGGCCAGAGGTCCGGGGGTGCTGGTGTATGCAATACCGTATGTGGCCAGATGTGCGGGGGCGCTGCTGAGGCTCAGAGACGCTCGAAAACATTCGGAAACGGTCGGGAACTTTCGGTATTTCCTAGTATTTCTGAATGCTTCCGAGCGTCTCCGAGCCTCACTAGTGCCCCCACACCTCTGGCCACATGCGGTATTGCATGCACAGAGTAGGCTTAATCCTGCTTGTTTTGCGAGACATCGCTAGCAAACCGAGTCAGGATATATAAAATAAAAATTGCATTGCGAGGTACCACTGTACTGTATATAGTTATTTGTTAGTTAGGCGTGTTAGGTTTGTTAGTTTGATTAGTTAGGTATTCTGTCACTGGGCTTTTTGGTTCACTTGTATTTTTATGTTTGCTTAAACTTTCCCCTGTAACGCAGATGCATAATGTGCTAGCATACATCACATACTAGCACATTATGTGAGACTTACCTTAAAATGAAGCCCTCCAGCGGCGCACTTTCACCGCTGACAGGGCTTCCGTCTTCCCCCGGATTTCCATTCTGGTTCCTGGCCTCCGGCTACATGAGTGGCCAAGGTGACGTCACTCCAGTGCATGCATGCCTTTGGCTGCGGCACGGACTCTGACGGTCCGGCGTTGTATGCCAGATCTTTAGAGCACATGCGCTGGTGACGTCACTGGCTGCATGCAGTGTGAATATCTCCTAAGCTGTGCAAGTTCAGGAGATATTCCCTGTACCTACAGGTAAGCCTTATTATAAACTTACCTGTAGGCACAAGTTAAAAAAAGTGGGTTTACTACCAGTTTAAAGCATACATAGTCTGGTCTCAGTCTCCTAAGTGTAGCCAGGCAGATCTGGCCATCCCTGCTGCTGATTCCTGACACAAGGGCTGGGACAAGGGGTGGGCAGGAGGGACAGCTGCCCCGGGCGCGGTGAAGCAAGGGAGCAAATAATGGATGCACGGTGGTACACCCATTCTATTGAATGTATTACAGTGGGGGAGGGGGAAACAGTTCTGAATCCTTGCTCTGGGAGCTGGACGACTCTGTCCCAATACTGCCTGATAGACTACTATGCAGTTGTGCTCATAAGTTTACATACCCTGGCAGAATTTATGATTTCTTGGCCATTTTTCAGAGAATATGAATGGTAACACATATCTTTCACTCATGGTTGGTGTTTGGCTGAAGCCATTTATTATCAATCAGCTGTGTTTACTCTTTTTATATCATAATGACAACAGAAACTACCCAAATGACCCTGATCAAAAGTTTACATACCCTGGTGATTTTGGCCTGATAACATGCACACATGTTGACACAAAGGGGTTTGAATGGCTATGTATGAATGTGAGTTAGGGACCTTAGATTGTAAACTCCTTGAGGGTAGGGACTGATGTGAATGTACAACGTATATGTAAAGCGCTGCGTAAATTGACGGCGCTAGATAAGTACCTGAAATAAATAAATATTAAAGGTAACCATCCTCACCTGTGATCTGTTTGCTTGTAATTAGTGTTTGTGTATAAAAGGTCAGTGAGTTTCTGGACTCCTGTCAGATCCTTGCACCTTTCATCCAGTGCTGCACTGACGTTTCTGGATTCTGAGTCATGGGGAAAGCAAAAGAACTGTCAAAGGATCTGCGGGAAAAGGTAGCTAAACTTTATAAAACAGGAAAGGGATATAAAAAGATATCCAAGGAATTGAGAATGCCAATCAGCAGTGTTCAAACTCTAATCAAGAAGTGGAAAATGAGGGGTTCTGTTAAAACCAACGTCAGGTAGACCAACTACAATTTCAGCCACAACTGCCAGGAAAATTGTTCGGGTTGCAAATAAAAACCCACAAATAACTTCAGGACTCTCTGAAAACATGTGGTGTGGCTGTTTCAAGATGCACAATAAGGAGGCACTTGAAGAAATATGGGCTGCATGGTCGATTCGCCAGAAGAAAGCCATTACTAAGCAAATGCCACAAAGTATCCCACTTACAATACGCCAAACAGCACAGAGACAAGACTCAAACCTTCTGCCACAAAGTCATTTGGAGTGATGAGACCAAAATTGAGCTTTTTGGCCTCAACCATAAATGCTACATTTGGAGAGGAGTCAACAAGGCCTGTGATGAAAGGTTCACCATTCCTACTGTGAAACATGGAGGTGGATCGCTGATGTTTTGGGGATGTGTGAGCTACAAAGGCACAGGAAATTTGGTCAAAATTGATGGCAAGATGAATGCAGTTATCAAAAAATACTGGCGGAACATTTCATTCATCAGCCAGGAAGCTGCGCATGGGACGTCCAACATGACAATGATCCAAAACACAAGGCCAAGTCGCCCTGCCATTGGCTACAGCAGAATAAAGTGAAGGTTCTGGAGTGGCCATCTCAGTCTCCTGACCTCAATATCTTTGAGCCACTCTGGGGAGATCTCAAACATGCAGATCATGCAAGGCAGCCCAAGAATTTCCAGGAACTGAGGAATGGGCAGCTTTACCATCTGAGAAGATAAAGAGCCTCACCCACAAATCCCACAAAAGACTTCAAGCTGTCATTGATGTTAAAAGGGGGCAATACACGGTATGAAGTACTGGGGTATGTAAACTTATGATCAGGGTCATTTGGGGAGTTTCTGTTGTCATTATGATGTAAAAAGAGTAAACACAGCTGATTGATAATAAATGGCTTCAGCCAAACACAAACCATGAGTGAAAGAAAAGTTTTTGTGTTCTTCATATTCTCTGAAAAATGGCCAAGAAATCATTAAATTCTGCCAGGGTATGTAAACTTATGAGCACAAGGGTATATAACAGAGTTTTGTGTACAATGATAAGAGGCAATGTATTTTTTTTTGCTTGTAAAACAACTGAATGTGGTCTTTTAAATGACTGATATCAATAAAGGTTTTTGCTTTTATATATTATCCCGGAGGGGTACCAGTAGAGTCCATTTAAATCTTTTCTTTGTACTTTGGATTCGCCGGAGTCGGCAATGGCGAGGATTATATGTGTGCTTCACAGTGCTGCGGTTGTTTAACTCCTTGTTTATGTTACAAGAACGTCTTGACACTTAGGATTCCTATGGCAGACGCCATTATCCCTCAGGACACAAAGAGTTAACTTTCCAGAGCTGAAGCTTAATTAAAGCTCACGCACAATAAGTTACGTTCACAAAGCCCCGCGTAGCGGGGAGGAGAGCGATCTGCGATTTGGAGCGGATTCATTATTAAACAAGGAGAAACAATACGGTAACATTGTGTCACACCGCCGCGGTGACAACGCCCCTGAACCCCAGAACAATGCTCATCCCCAGGATGGCTTTTCAAGAAGTTGAGTTAAAGATCCCCAACAGCGCTAGCTTATTGTTGTCTTCGGTATTTAAGCTGTTAGGCATTCTTTAGAAAAATATTGCAGCCTTTAAATTAGTGTAATGGAGTTTTTTTTGTTTGACGAATTGCCGTTGGGTTTTGTACACTGATTGAAATACGGTAATCCGGCGGCCCACGCATCCGAACGGCGTCACCGAACGACCGCTCAACATCTGCTGCTCACGTATTGATTTTTTTTTGTGACCTGGTTGGCGCCGGGGCTTTTTGGATATTTTTTTGTGAGCCGCACCCAGACATGTCGGTCATTAGTGGGACTTATGATATTGATGGTTTCTGGAGAAATTATATTGGAGCATCCATCAAAAAATATGAATTATCCAGAAATGCAAATGGCCAGGGGCGTAATGATAGGGGTTGCAGGGGTTGCAATTGCAACCGAGCCCCATGGTCCAGGGATAGGAGGGATAAAAATAATAATAAAATAAAATAAAAATTAAAAACTACCGACACCAGTGAGGGAACTATCAGGATTGCAAAGGTTACAGTTGTGACCGGGCCCTGGCATTTCACCACCATGGGGAGGCCCAAAGATGGCAGAAAGGGGACCCACTGCAGAGCTTGTGAAAGGGCCGTAATAAAGGGACCTGCGATGGGAGTAAAGGGCCCCAGGATCAGTGGGAAGAGGGAAGGGCCCTGGCCAGGAGTCAGGGGGGGGCCCTTCATAATTTCTTGCACCGGGGCCCTGAAGGTTCTGGTTACGCCTCTGCAAATTGCAGTTATGAGTCTTTCAAATCGATTCAAATTTTGTTTGTGTCTAATTTATTCTAAGTGTCATGGCTAGGAGGACATACAATATATTGCCAAAAGTATTGGGACACCTGCCTTTACATGCACGTGATCTTTCTGGTGCAATCATTTTTATTGTAATCAACATGACAGCCATTCACCCACGCAGGGGCAGGGCCGGGACAGGGAGGGGACGGTTGCCCTGGGCGCAATGGTTTGCAAGGTATAAGATCCTCTAAGCTTGCACATCATGAACAGGGAAGGGGCGCAGTTTGGTATCTTTGCCCTGGGCGCTGGATGACCTTGTCCTGGCACTGCGCAGGGGTATAAGCATATCAAACAAAATGAAAAGGTATTGGCTGAGAGAACATGAACAACTCACTTTTATAGGTAATAAATGTCTTCTGACCGACCAAGGGCATCAAACCAAAGGTCCACATATTTCTCCCACGCCCAAGAAGGGCTTTCAAGGAGAGTCCGTATTGTAGGTGCACTCGTTTGCATCAGGGGGGAAAAGAAAAATGCGTTCAGTTCCACAAAATACCCCCGATCGGGGTGGGTAGTCAGTAAAAAGGAGCAGATTTGGATTTATACCTAGCGGTGTTGGCCACTTGCTCAGCAAAAATAGGGAGACCCAGGGCCTCCGTAAAAAGCAGAAGACCAGGGGCCACCACGAACCCAATGTTAGCGACAAAGAAAGAGAAAGGGATAGACTAAAGGGGAGAGGAATAGGGAAAGAGAAAAGAAAAAAAAAATGGGGGTGCAGATGGGAAGAGGGGGTAAGTCCTGCAGAGTGGGAGAGGTGCAAGTCAGGTATTAGGAGAGACCCAGGCTGTTTGGATGCAGGGTGGGGAGAGCGTTGTCCCACCAGGGCGACCATATTTTTAGAAATTTAGAGCGGTAATCATGTAAGATGGGGATTTCCCGGGAGACCCGGACGTGTGCTTCTTTGGACTAGCTCAGGGATATGCAATTAGCGGACCTCCAGCTGTTGCAGAACTACAAGTCCCATGAGGCATAGCAAGACTCTGACAGCCGCAAGCATGACACCCAGAGGCATGATGGGACTTGTAGTTTTGAAACAGCTGGAGGTCCGCTAATTGCTTATCCCTGGTCTAGCTGTCTTACGGGGGGGGTGTTTTACCCAAGGTGACCCACGGGTGCACTATAGGGACCTATTGTGGCTGTAGTTGCCACACGTGATTCTCCTTCCCTCCTCCTTTTTTGGACTTCTGATGGTGCCATACTGGTGGAGAAGCACCTTGATTGTAACCAAGCTTTCAGCTGGTTGGATTTTGTTGCGTGGGGAATTATATGGCTGACAGCTTTTGTCCTCTCTCCGTCTTTGGTCTCCCCTCAGTTGCGATGCCTCCGACTAGGATCTACAGCGTTTCAAACTAAGAATGGAGCTTTGAAGAAGCGGATTTTATATATTTTTGGAACCGCAAAAACATGTCAGCCATCCATCTGGAAACACCAATTCTTACACCTTGGTTTTCATGTATTTATGGACCAATTTTATTACCCTGAATATGTGATTTTTGTATATGTCTTTTATATATAAATGTATTAATAAGCTTGGAAACAATTATACAGGGTGGGCCATTTATATGGATACACCTTAATAAAATGGTTGGTGATATTAACTTCCTGTTTGTGGCACATTAGTATATGTGAGGGGGGAAACTTTTCAAGATGGGTGGTGACCATGGCGGCCATTTTGAAGTCGGCCATTTTGAATCCAACTTTTGTTTTTTCAATAGGAAGAGGGTCATGTGACACATCAAACTTATTGGGAATTTCACAAGAAAAACAATGGTGTGCTTGGTTTTAATGTAACTGTATTCTTTCATTAGTTATTTACAAGTTTCTGACCACTTATAAAATGTGTTCAATGTGCTGCCCATTGTGTTGGATTGTCAATGCAACCCTCTTCTCCCACTCTTCACACACTGATAGCAACACCGCAGGAGAAATGCTAGCACAGGCTTCCAGTATCCTAGTTTCAGGTGCTGCACATCTCGTATCTTCACAGCATATGGTTTTTTTATGGTTTTTATGGTCAGTAAAAACCAATACCGGGTGAGCTGCTCCTTCCAGGAGGTACTGCCATTCCTCCAAAGCCGACTCGATGGCCAGCAATTCTCTATCACCGACATCATAGTTCCAGCAAGATGGTGCACCACCACATTATGGGTGTCAGGTCCGAGCATTCCTAGATGAACAGTTTCCTGGAAAGTGGATTGGTCGTCATGGGCCAGTTGAATGGCCCCCAAGGTCTCCCGATCTGACCCCCTTAGACTTTTATCTTTGGGGTCATCTGAAGGCTTTTGTCTATGCTGTGAAGATACGAGATGTGCAGCACCTGAAACTACGGATACTGGAAGCCTGTGCTAGCATTTCTCCTGCGGTGTTGCTATCAGTGTGTGAAGAGTGGGAGAAGAGGGTTGCATTGGTAATCCAACACAATGGGCAGCACATTGAACACATTTTATAAGTGGTCAGAAACTTGTAAATAACTAATGAAAGAATAAAGTTACATTAAAACCAAGCACACCATTGTTTTTCTTGTGAAATTCCCAATAAGTTTGATGTGTCACATGACCCTCTTCCTATTGAAAAAACAAAAGTTGGATTCAAAATGGCCGACTTCAAAATGGCCGCCATGGTCACCACCCATCTTGAAAAGTTTCCCCCCTCACATATACTAATGTGCCACAAACAGGAAGTTAATATCACCAACCATTCCCATTTTATTAAGGTGTATCCATATAAATGGCCCACCCTGTATATTTAATGTTTTTTTCTAATCTATGAGGGACCTTTAGAGTAGCCCAGTAAACACCCAATAAGCTCTCGAATTCACTCTGTACCTGATTTTGTTAAGGGTGGGCACTCTACTCCTGCACACTTTATGTGATGCATTGGGTCCATTTACATACATCTGAGCTTAACAATTCAATCATGTAAGATGCTCGACATTTTTTTCATTACTCATAAGGTCGGTCAGGATGCTCTTCACCATGGCAAATGAAACATAGGGTTTCTGCCAAGCTTTGGCTATCACTCTTTTAGCTGAGCCGCACATGAACTTCAATGGCATCCCAGTCTTAGTCCGTAGGGTTCAATATTGAGTTGGCCCTCCCTTTGCAGCTATAACAGCTTCACCTCTTCTGGGAAGGCTGTCCACAAGGTTTAGGAGCGTCTATGGGAATGTTTGACCATTCTTCCAGAAGAGCATTTGTGAGGTCAGATACTGATGTTGGATGAGAAGGCCCAGCTCACAGTCTCCGGTGTTCTATTGGGTTGAGGTCAGGACTCAAGGGCAAGCAGGACAGTCAAGTTCCTCCACCCCAAACTCGCTCATCCATGTCTTTATGGACCTTGCTTTCTGCAGTGGTCCAAACCATTTGGTGGAGGGGGGATTATGGTGTGGGGTTGTTTTTCAGGGGTTGGGCTTGGCCCCTTAGTTTCAGTGAACAGAACTCTTAAGGCGTCAGCACACCAAGACATTTTGGACAATTTCATGCTCCCAACTTTGTGGGAAGTTTGGGGATGGCCCCTTCCTGTTCCAACATGACTGTGCACCACTGCACAAAGCAAGGTCCATAAAGACATGGATGAGCGAGTTTGGGGTGGAGGAACTTGACTGGCCTGCTCAGAGTCCTGACCTCAACCTGATAGGACACCTTTGGAATGAATTAGAACGCTGACTGTGAGCCGGGGCTTTTTGTCCAACATCAGTGCCTGACCTCACAAATGCTCTTCTGGAAGAATGGTCAAACATTCCCATAGACACTCCTAAACCTTGTGGACTGCCTTCCCAGAAGAGTTGAAGCTGTTATAGCTGCAAAGGGTGGGCCAACCCAATATTGAACCCTAAGACTGGGATGCCATTAAAGTTCATGTGCGTGTAAAGGCAGGCGTCCCAATACTTTTGGTAATATAGTGTATGTTAGAGATGTGGCACTCAAAATCATTTAATTAATGAACGCATACAGGTCCTGATGATCTATTTTATATAATACAAGCATATCCCTGTGCTTTGTAATACATCACACCCCTAACATTCAGCACTGGACAGTTCCAGCTGTAGTTTATTACACATTTTCTAATGTTTTCTCATCTCCCATTAACAACTCAGTCCTAACGTTCAGCACTGGACGGCTCCATCTATTTTGGAATTATTCTTTGACTTCTCCAGGGTGGCCGATTTTACTAGTGCCCTATTAAAGTTCATATGCGTGTAAAGGAAGGCGTACCGATACTTTTGGCAAAATAGTGTATGCCATCCTAGCCTTGATACTTGGAATGAATTAGAAATAAAGGACTTTAGGCAGGTGACCCAATACTTTTGACAATATGGTGTGTACAGCTACAAAAATGTTTAACCCATCGGCAGCCACAAAGGGTATTAGGGAACGCAGCAGAAAGGTCAGTGCCAGGTAAAGCTGATCCAGGGAAAATCCGACTGCTTCTCAGGGGATCAGGAAGGAATTGGTTCCCCCGCTATAGCAAATTGGATCATTGCTTTGCTGGGTGCTTACTGTGGGTAAGGGATTGTATATAGGATTTTATGGTTATGTATATAATTTTTCTTTTTTTTTTTTGTTTTCTTTTTTTTTCTTTTTTTTTATTGGTTGAACTAGATGGACTTGTGTCTTTTTTTTGTTTTGTTTTTTTATTTTTTTTTTATTGATTGAACTAGACAGACTAGTGTATTTTTTTTTTTTTGTTTTTTTTTATTGGTTGAGCTAAATGGACTTGCGTCTTTTTTTGTTTTGTTTTTTTCTTTTTATTGATTGAACTAGATGGACTAGTGTCTTTTTTGTTTTATTTTTTATTGTTATTGGTTTAACTAGATGGACTAGTGTCTTTTTTGTTTTATTTCTTATTTTTATTGGTTTAACTAGATGAACTAGTGTCTTTTTTGTTTTATTTCTTATTTTTATTGGTTTAACTAGATGGACTAGTGTCTTTTTTGTTTTATTTTTTATTGTTATTGGTTGAACTAGATGGACTAGTGTCTTTTTTGTTTTATTTTTTATTGTTATTGGTTGAACTAGATGGACTAGTGTCTTTTTTGTTTTATTTTTTATTTTTATTGGTTGAACTAGATGGACTAGTGTCTTTTTTGTTTTATTTTTTATTTTTATTGGTTGAACTAGATGGACTTGCATCTTTTTTTGTTTTGTTTTTTATTTTTTTATTGATTGAACTAGATGGACTTGGGTCTTTTTTTTTTTATTGGTTGAACTAGATGGACTAGTGTATTTTTTGTTTTATTTTTTAATTTTATTCGTTGAACTAGATGGACTAGTGTCTTTTTTGTTTTTTTATTGATTGAACTAGATGGACTTGGGTCTTTTTTTTTTTTATTAGTTGAACTAGATGGACTTGTGTCTTGTTTTTTTTTTGTTTTCTTGTTTTTTTATTGGTTGAACTAGATCCACTTGTATCTTTTTTCAACCTGGCTAACTATGTAAATGATGTTCTCTAAATATGTATTGATCATTTTCTTTCTTTTTTTTTTTTAGTATATCTAGTATTATAGAGATCTACCAATCGAGCAATGCTAGTCTGACTCCACCACCAATCCCAAGATTCAATATGAAAAACAAGCAACCCCTATTGGCGGGACTTGAGAAATAATTATGACCCCAAATTCATATAAAAAGTTTTCATTTATTGCACATGGAATCAGATTAAAAGGTGGAATAGCAAAAGTAATTTTTACATGTTTTACAACCTGTTAAAACCGTGAGAACTCTCCGGCCAGTATGGCCCACACCAGTCTGAGTCTCTATATCCTGTACATCATCCTATGCAAAAAGGAGAAGAGCCCGACGCGTTTCAGGTTCAAACCTTTCATCAGGGGCTTATTGCAGAATGCATTGGCGTGTCTTTACGCACTTTCTCTATCTATTGGTGACGCTCACAAGTCTTCCCGCTTCTGGTGTGCAACAAAAGATAGTTTTAAAATAGAGCAGGGAGTCGGGATGTTGCTTCAGGGTCAGAATGGCAGGGATGGTTCAGGTCCGAGCCTCATTGTGTATCGCGGGTTACCCTTGCCGTATACTCAAAGTCGCACATTCAAAACTGGCAACCCAACGCTCAGGAGGATGTGGCAGAAGGGGGAGGAAAACGCCTGTATTTCCAGGTCATTCTGCATCAAGGCATTTGCTCAAAGTTTTGCGTTGTAGCAGGGGCGTTGCTAGGTCTACAAAAGATCTGGGTCTAGGGCCCATAGCAGCAAATTAAAGAAAGTCATACTCTTGAGTGGGCATACACATGTATATAATATGTATAAATATTGTTACATACCTGAGTGTGGATTCCCCTTACATCAGGGTCCCCAGAGAGACATACTTGCTAATTGCAGAACTGTACCCACTTGGTAAGAGACACGGGGCTATAGCCCCAATAGCCACCTCCTAGCAACGCCCCTGCGTTGTAGTATTTTCTGCAGCACCAACACCTCAGTCCATATGGACCACATGAGCCAGCGTGGCACACGCGTGGGAGACGAAGGCACCCCCTTACTAGAACACGAGGGCACATCCCGTCGTGATTTTCAGGAATACATACAGACATTGCTGTCCATATCGACTGAGGTGTTGGTGCTGCACCATAGGCGTGCGCACACAGGGTGGCAGGTGTGCCTGGGCACACCCTAATCGCCCTGCACTGTGCATATTCCCCCCTGCTGCCTGGCTGCAGATAAAGGGACTGGGGATCTCTGTCCTCAGTCTCTTTCTCTGTCTCAAAAGTGAGACATCAGGGGTCTGTTTAGACCCCTGATATTTCATCAAAGTCCCCCCGCAGGGCTCCTAAAATAAAAAAAAATAAAAATAAACTACTGACACCTATCTAGCATTAGGGTGGGCACCGCAAAGCGCAATCATGAGTATGTGTGTGCGTGTATATACAGTCGTGGACAAAATTGTTGGCACCCCAGAATTTTTTCCAGAAAATCAAGTATTTCTCCCAGAAAAGTATTGCAGTAACACATGTTTTGCTATACGCGTGTTCATTCCCTTTGTGTGTATTGGAACAAAACAAGAAAAAGGGAGGGAAAAAAGCAAATTGGACATAATGTCACACAAAACTCCAAAAATGGGCTGGACAGAATTATTGGCACCCTTAACTTAATATTTGGTTGCACACCCTTGGGAAAAAAATAACTGAAATCAGTCGCTTCCTATAACTAGTGTTGAGCGAACCCGGACTGTAACGTTCGGGTCCGTACCGAACTTTTGGGTGTCCGTGGCACGGACCCGGACCCGGACATTTCAAAAATCGTTCGGGTTCGGTCCGGGGTTCTGCTATTTTACTCCACGTGTTGAGAAGCTGCAGGGCAGCCAATCAACAAGCGTTTCACTGGTTTGCCCTTAGAAGCCATCACAGCCATGCCTACTAATGGCATGGCTGTGATTGGCCGGTGCATCATGTGACCCAGCCTCTTTATAAGCTGGAGTCACAGTGCTGCAGTCACATGCTCCTTGGGTTAGTATAGGGAAAGGTAGCTGACGGCGTGAGGGACAGATTTTAGCCATTTTAAGACCTGATCCTGCATCCTGAGATAGATTACTTTACTACTGCTGTCT